>JAULKJ010308279.1:0-11113 GCA_032355405.1 Rubia balearica | reverse complement strand
CCCGCATATTGCACTCCTCTTTCATAGATCGTGGTCTAGCAAAAGGTATTATGGTGAGTAGTGACTTTAATTATTCTTGGGATATGTTACTTAAGGGTGAAGCAGCGTGGTTGGCCCTTTGTGTATCTGGGAAGCCAATTCAGTCCATCAAAGTGCCTGCTTTGCTATTTAATTTTGACTGACTTAGACTAGGTAGGTCATATAAATACATAAGCCCCCAAGCCACAGAGTCAAGATGAGCGAAGTATATAGTGGTTGTTGCTAAGTGAGCGATGTGGTTTTTGAACTAAATGTAGAGTGGGAGAAAATTTACCTTAGTTCATTTTAGTAAAAAACTGTATGGTAGGTAAGAAGATGAAAATGACTTCATGGGTAAAAAAAAAATGCTTATGCAAGAATTTGGAAGGTGTTTCAACTTTTTAAAATTTATTTTGGTTGCAAATGAATTGAAGATTTATGGTTACCAATTAATATTCCCTTAATTTTGGGAACGGTTAGTAGTGTCCCAAAAATTGAGGAGAGAATTGGTGTATAAATGAAACGGCATGCAGAGTAATCATAACGAAGTGTAGTTTTCAAAATAGAAGAGTGACGACTCTGATTCTTAACTGCCACAAGCTATTGAATTTTTCGAAAAGGTGCATTTTCATAAAAGTAGCTTTGTTGATTTGAATTCTTTGGTTTTTCTATGAAAATGAGTGTGTGCGTTTGAAGAACTTACCTTGTTTCTTCTACCTCATTAGGATTATCATAATTCAGTCGATTTTCATGTAAGCTTCATTTGTAGAAGGAAAATTATCTTTCCTAGTATTTTTATTTTAGAAACATGGTAGTTATGCATCCTAAATCCTCGTTCTCCACTACCATTCCTAATGTCATTGGCAATGAGGTAAGTGAAAGTGAAGTGCAGATTGTTGATGAGGTAGTCCCTACGAAATGTGGCATGGGGGAAGAAAGGGGTATTCAGGAAGAGAATGACGTTGATTGTGTTAAAACCGATAATAATCCGGATGCTTTGAAGAATCAGCACTCATTTTTAAATGCGTGTGAGATTAGGATAAGCGAGGCTGGTGAGTGAGTATGGAACCCTCATGCTGGGTATTTTGGTGTGTATGAGCATTATGGTTTGTATGGGTTGACCGTACCTATCCCGCATTACGTTATAGGCATGTTAATGGCTTATGGCATTGCTCTTGCCCATCTTCATCCCAAGGGTGTGGCAATGATCGTTGGTTTTAGGCAAGTGTGAAGTAGGGCTGTGAAAGATTTTAAGGTAGATCAATTTTCCTCATTTTATCAACTTTGGAGGTTGTGGGTCATTGATGATTGGTTTAACTTTTACCCTAGTATGTCAGGGGTTCTGTTCATACAAGGGTGGGGTTTGAAAGGACAAGTACATGTTTTTCAGGTGTGCTCGTGGCACACCGATGCTTCTGTGGAATAATGTGATTCATATATATAGGCAAGCAAAGTGGAGAAGAGCTCATAGATGTTTAAAGGAATTGGCTCTCTATACGTTAAAGATAGAAAGGCCTAAAGGGAATTGAGGTTGTCATCAAATTCTTACATGCATTGTGAAAGATGTATGTGAGTTATCTTAATTGTTCATTTTTATTGGTGAAGTAGGTGTTTCCAGGTATGACGTTGTCGAGTATGGTAGTTAAGGCTCCCGATAGTCACAAGGAGGAGGTAAGAGATCATTGTTACAAGGCACTAGGTTGGATAATGGGCTACCTAAAGCAGATACAACTAAAGATATCTAGCGGAGCCTAGCTAAGTTGGAAAAATTGTGTGCTGGGAGCAGTAAACGCAAGCCTGAGGAAGAAGAGGCTAATAACCCTTAGACTTTGAAGGTGTTGAAGTTGTCAGCCCCGTTCACGTAAGGGTGCATCATCAATGGACAAATATTGCTAAAATACAAGTGTGAGACAAATTGAAAGCATTACAACAAGTTAAGAACGAGATAGAGTCAAAAAAATTTCCATGGCAACACCAAATGGCAAGGAACTACTACAATCTGGTTCGAAAATGTGAAGGCGACATAGGAACCCGAAAGCTTCTTAAGGAAAGTTTCAAAAACAACAATGAAAAAGTAAAGAAAATTCACCCCTCAAAAACCACAAAGGAACTTGAAAATTCAAGCACTATTGTAGCAGAATACTCTGTCACTAAACCACCACAATCCAAGATCCATCCCCCACAAAGACAAAAAGAAGAAGCAAGAGAATTGAAGAACGGAAGCAAAGAAAGAAAGAAAAGATGAAAGATGTTTGGTACAAAGACACCAAAGCAACAACTGGTCCAGACCTATGATATTGAATTTTATATCTTAATTATATAAATATTTTGTACATTTTATTTAAATTCTTAAACTAATCATTTAAATGCTTTAGACACCTGAACTAACGAATGCAGTTCAATTAAATTAAAAAATGTTCAAACTAATAAACCCCAACAAGCAGTATAGTCAAACTAATGACTCTAATAAATTAACTAAACGCAAATATACAGAATTAAAGTTACGATATGAAAATTAAAATATGAGGAGCGAAAAGTATAACACATCACATGGCTATAAATTTTATAATGTTGGAACTAAATACCTAAACAACTGAACTAAAGTGTTAAACCGTAAAACAAATCACAACCCTAACTCGTAACACAAATACAATATTCTGCACTAAAGGAAAATTTTAAATCAGTTATTCCAACCTAATTAGTGAAATAAAGAGAAATATAAATGAACTAATAATCTATAAAACATATTTAATTTGGCAAACTGAAAAATCAAACACCAAACTAGCATTGGAGAGAGTGACAATTAAACTTTAACAAGAAACTAGACTCTTAAACAAATAAATTAAACAAATAAACAACCGAACTAATTTAATACATATTTTTTTCTCAAAAATCTACAAGTTATAATCTTTGAACGAGGAAACAAATTCAAAATTCCTAACGAATTCAACATTCAAAATTACACAAAAACTAAATCATTCATCATTCAAATACTACCAAACCCAATCTTTCTATTACATCACCAATTCAATCTATGTTTTTTACTTCAATAATTTCTTGCAAACAACTTTATTTCCTTTTGTTGGGGGTTGCACAACTGTGGACGCTCCGGGATTGCCTGCCAAATTCTCATTCCAGTAGTTGGAGACACTCTTGGATTGCCATCTAGTTCTTTGTTATTCAAAAGTTGAAAACATGGCATACTTTGGTGCCGCGACCTCTTCATTGAAAAACTATTGACACAATCTTCAATAATAGAAAACATATTGTCATTCCAAAACTCTTAAGAATCATGAAACGTCTCCGAATGATTCCTAGTTTCTTCAGTCACGGCTTCGCTTGGCTACGAATTGTGCAATCTCTCAGCACCATCTTTCTGAACTTTACCCAATCTGTCATACATATCGCGAGTTACTACATCAAAGTTGCGCTTGACAATCATAACAACTTTATAATAAGCCTATAAAGAACACAAAATCAAAAATAAAGTGAATTATGAATAAATAATAAACATATTGCAACTAAACAGATCACTTTATTGCATATTGAAACAAAACACTGAAAATGCATACACAATCACTTCAAAAACTAAAGTAAACATATTACTTACATTTTTGGCATAATTTTTAATCATGGAATTTGTCAGAATTCCCTTCGGGATTTTGAATCTGAACTCGTCATTATTTTTAGGACCATCATAAAGCATCTGTATCTGCCCATCCCGAGAAACTAGAGCTATAACTTCAGACTGAACTGAGAGAGTTTTAGCTACAGCCTAAATTGTAACATTTTCTTTCATTTTCCCAGTTGAACTGATTGGGTAGCCCCCTTTCACCGTAATAGTCTTGTCATATCCCCCTTCCCCAGCTTCCAAAACCTGAACTCTCTCCCTCCTCTTGACGTCAGTCCAATGCTGGACTAAAGGAAGAGTTGTTGGCTCTAATATACCTCAAACAGGGAATCTATACAAGTACTGAATCAACAAGAAGCACACATGCATTACAGGTTTGATACTCTGCAATACTTTTCTATAGGAATGGCAAATGGGCTGGCAGGTCAACTATAGGTTGGGTAAAATGGCTGCATAAAAAATATGGGTATGACCCATTTTGACCCATTTTATGATGGTTCAATATAGGTTGGGTTGAAAGCCGCTCAACCCGTGGGTTAAACATCATTCAACTCACAAATCAAAATGGGTAAACCCATGGGGTAAACTTGTGGGTTTCAACCCATATATAAACCCGCAGGTTTCAACCTATATATTGACCCATATAAGTTTATATACCAATCCATATGGGTAAACCTGCGGGTTTCAACCCATATATTAACCCATATGAGTTTATACCAACCTATATGGGTAAACCCACGATTAACCCGCAAACCCAATCCGCCCAACCTATATTTTTCAATTACTCAATCTACCCATTACCATTTTACCCATAGCCACCCAGATTTGAAAATAACTGTTTTGCCACCCCTACTTTTATACCTCATAATCATTTCAACCATGCTCTCTAAAACAAAGCTACACCAATCAAGATTTTTAACCTTTTAAAAATTCTCGACGACCTCTAAGATTTTCATATCAACCTTACATGTTCTTATGAGAGCCAAAATGAATGAAGAGCAATAAATGACAAAATATCTCTTGAACTCATCCCCACCCTTTCCCATTTTATTTATGTTATTCAAGACCAACTGTAGGGGTATGTTATTTTTGTCATCTCGATCAAACCGAGCCCTTTACCTATCTCTTAAATCCATGTTAGAATTCCTCTTTTATTCAACTATCTTTCCAGGGTTACGAGGTAAGCACAACACATCAAAAACATCATTAAGGGAAACAAAATAACGATCTACGCCAGCCTATTGAACACAGTTTGATGGATTGAAATTATTTTCTAACCAAGGTACAAAACCTGTTGGAAGTGCGACTCCAATCACATCTTCAACAAACACCTAAAGCCTTTCTTCAACATTGGCCTTTTGCTTGTCACTAAGCTTCAAACACATTTTGTGACGTTCACATGTTAGCCGTTGGGCATAAATTTCTTTATAACCCTGAAAATAAAACATATTGAAATAAGTTAGTCCCTCCGCCCCAGCATAAACTGCACAAAATATTTTTCACGGTTTTCAAGAAACATGTTTGACCGTTAATATCTCTAATCATATATAATAACGGCAAATAAAAATTTGATATTTAGAAACTCTCTATTACAAAGAATTCAACAATATCACATACAATAGTATTATTTTTTATATATCTATTCAAATATGTGGTCAAAGTTTGATAGTGTTGACTACCAAATAGTATGCTGGGACAGAAGGAGTTCTACATATTGAAAGTAAACACTAAAACACCTAAAGAAAGAGATTATATACAAAAAGTAAACATAGTGAAATTAAAGACATCAAGTTATTGCATGATAAAAATAAGCATTGAAATACCTTTAAAAATGATTAAATACATAAATAAATCATATTAAAAAGTAATACAACAAGTTATTATATAAATGAAACTAGACTATTAAATTCCTAAAAAACTGATTAAGTGCATGAACTAATCATACTGAAACACAACACAACAAGTAGTTAAATAATGAAACTAAAAACCTAAAATAGCACATGAACAACCCGGTACCCCCTCCGGCCTTCCCGATGTCCCAGATGTTGGCATTGCACCTCACCATTCGCCACCCGATGTTGTCGCTCCCTTTGCTAATTCGGTCGTGTGACCATTTTTTAAGCTCATGGCTGCAGCTCTGATCGGCCTTATTTGATCCACTGTTGGCCCTTCCTGATAACCAATAGAGTATGTAACTTAATTTATTTTAATCAATTAAATTATCCTTCTGATTGTGTGTCAGGTAAGCCTATTTGCCTTGGATTCTTGATTCAGGTGCCTCATATCACATGACTGGTGACAAACATGCCCTTATTGAACTTACTTCTGAATGATGTATCTGTGTCGTCTGCTACACAATATGGATCTTTATATTTTGGAAATATTATTCTTACTTATGTGATTTATATAGCTACACTTTGCTGCAACTTATTATCATTGCTCTGGATTGTTTTCTGCATTACAATGTCTAGCTTTGGTTACAGAAAATTATTGCATATTACATAAAATCTGTACGAGATTTGTGATTGGCGTGGGTGAACATCAATAAGGGTTTATTGGCTTTGTCTATTGGATGGCTGAGTTTGACCACCTCTTCTAAAGCCAGTTTCAACCGTTACCTCAGTTTCTATATCTTCATTTGATTTATAACATTAACTCTTTGGACATCCATCCTCCACGGTGTTGTCTTCGGTTCATGCTCTTTATTTTAGCATAAACAAAACTGCCGCTCCTTGCTCTGTGTGTCATAGAGCAAATCAGACTAGACATAGTTTTCCTTAGAGTTCTTTAAATGCTAGTTCTTTGTTTGAATTAATAAAATGTGATGTTTTGAGGTCCATAGAGCTCACCTTCCTCTAATGGAGCTTTTTATTTCTCAACAATTGTTGATTATTATTCCCGAGCTGTTTGGGTTTATTTATTAGTACCTAAGTCAAGCGTAGTTCCTATATTTATAAATTTTGTGCTTTGGTCAAAAATCATTTCAGTTGCACTGTTTGTTGTGTCCGTGCTGATAATGGTACGGAGTTTCTTCCTTTGCAATCATATTTTGCTGAATCCGACATATTGTTTGAGAATTCTATGGTTGACACACTACAACATAATGGTTGTGTTGAGCACAAGCATTGCTATCTATTAAATTTTTTTCAGGCTTTGGGCTTTCGAGCCAATCTGTTTATTGAATTTTGGGGAGGATGAGTTCTCATTGCTGCATTGTTTTATCAACTAGACTCTGACAAAACACCTCAATGGTCACACACCATTTGAGCTTCTTCACGAACGTGTTCTAAACTATAAGCTTCTTTGTGTCCTTGGATACATGTGCTTTGTCTCTCACTTTCCCGGATTCCATGACAATTTTTCTCCCAAGAGTCGACGATGCATTTTCCTTGGTTATCCAACTGGAAAGGAAGGCTATCGCATATATGCTTTGGAATCATGCACCTTCTTCAACATTCGTGATGTTGATATTTATAAAGACCAGTTTTCATTTCTTGTGCCCTCTATTTCTGCTCATAAAACACAATCACAAATGCATACTTGGTTCGATGACTCACCAACGCCAGGCTTCATCCCTGTGCCGCCACAACCAACAGAGCCAACTAGCAATGCAGCCAAGTCGCTGTCAGTCACCGACGTTGGATAATAGTCTATGTTCATGGCTCCACTTCTGGCGTCGCCTTCTATTGCGGTATTACTGCCACGACTCCTATCCCACCACCTTCTATGAATGCTATATCACCAAATGCCATTCTCACGGCTCCTCAACCTATAACTGCCACAGCTAATCAGGTTTCTGCTCAACCTGAGTCATCTGAGCTCTCATCAATCTCTTGCTTATCTTAATGACTATGTCTTCTCCATTACAAATGCTAACCTCTCCCCACTATGCTATGCTCACTTTTACGTCTTCACTATCCTCAAGTGTTCTCTATCATTTTTCTAGATTATGTTAATTGCAATAAATTTTTGATTTCGCATTCTAAATTTTTGGATGCAATAACTTCTAGTGCAGATTCTACCACTTATTCTGAGGCATCAAAGTATGCTCATTAGCGTGATGCTTTGGCGGATGAGCTTCGCTCCCTTAAACGTAATGAAACTTAGACAATGGCTTCGCTTCCTCCGGATAAGACTGTTGTTGGGTGTATCGTACCAAGTTCAAGTCTGATGGTACCATTAAATGTCACAAGGCTCATCCCCGGTACTATCGAGCCTATTGTAGCCCAAATCTAGCACTCCAAGGTAGAATTTATGGAGTGCACAAATCTAGCACTCCCCAGTACTCTCGAGCCTATTTATCCTAGCTCGATATTATACTATGCACAAATTTATGGATACATAAAAAAAACATAACATGACATAAATCTTGCAAGAATGTAAACTACAAATCAAGCACAAATATTCATTAGACATATATAGATATGGTAATCTACAATCTCACAAAGTCAAAATCATGTCATGAATACAAATTTTACCCCAAGAAAACATCTACTCTAGAGATATTATATCAAAAGCAATCATTGGATTTAATGCAATAAGGCAAAACCTAGAGAAATAAATGAAGAGAGGAGATAGCCTTATTCTTCCTACCTACTACTAGAATAATACTAATGAGGTTGTTGAACCCTAGAAGACTAAGGTGGCTTATATAGTTGGTAGGATTAGGCCTTAGAAAGGCCCAAAAGGCTAGGAAATTCTAGCAGCCACGCTGGCACGGGCTATGCAATAATGCACGTCCCACCTAGTGCATCTCGTTCCAAAGCACACGGGCCACCGACTGGAGGTGTTCCTAAGCTGTTGTGAGCGCACTGGACATTCAAATATGTACGTCCCGGCATTTAGAGCATGTCCCACGTCTTCTAAGTGCGCTAGATGTGTAAGATTGCACATCTTGTGGCCTGGACCCTTAGTTCATTCTTTCTGAGTGCGCGGGCCGTGCAAGATGGCACGACCCATGGTCTTACCATTAGATTATTGGCACGAGGCATGAAAATCTACACTGGCTATGCCAGTTTTACACTGTTCCGGACTTAGCTCCTTTTCTTTGATGGATCTATCTACTACCACATTTTTTACTCGTGGCCTTCTGTATTCTACCATCCGTACGAATGGTGTTCTAAAATCTACTACCATTCCTACGAATGGCCTTCTAAACACAGTTTGAAGTGCCTACGAGCAATCTACAAGTAAAGCTTACAAAAACTTATCTAAACGCTTGAGGGGGGAAATCCATTAGACCTAAAGTTGGCTACAAAAGGAGGGATTTAGATACGAAAACTGCAAACGGTCATCCAAACCCCTTACAATGTAAAACTACCTAAATCTAGCAAGCTACCATGCAAAAGATAATAAAAGAGATATTAAATTCTTTGGAAAGTACATGTATTTTACGTCTCATCAAATCTCTCACACTTAAACCTTTACTCATACTTGAGTAAATAAGAACAAGCAAAGATCTAACAGTACAATAGTATGCAAAGGTTTTCCCAAAACACCCAACATTTCATTCCTAGACTACCCTAGCCCTAAAGACATAAGAATCTCTCTCTCGTATCCCAAAAAACTAAAGTAATCTAAACCACCATCATACCAAGTCAAAAGGTGAAGTATTAAAAATTCATGTGCAAATCTAGCTTACTCTACCAAAGAAACCACTAAATAGGAAAAATAAGAGAAGCATATCATAAGTTTGGATTTCTTTAATTTTTCCTATTTTGCCTAGGAGCCCTCTCGAGTTTTCATTCTAGCTTCACAGTTTTTTTTTTCATTTTTCAAAGCTCACCCTCACATTTTCCCACACCATTTGGCCTCTCATTTTTGCATGGGTTTTTCAACCTATCAGGGTCTTTTCCATTTTTTACCAAAGTTCCCCTTTTGGATTTTCGATTTAGCCAGGTATATTTTTTTTATAAAAATTGTGTAGCAAAAAATATCCCAAGATAGGCTTCATACTACATGGAGAATAATATAAACAACAAACACAAAGAAATTATGCTAGGATTTCTAAATGCCTAACTACTCCCTCCCCCACACGTAAACTTTGAAATGTCCCCAACGCATGATACAAAGTATAAAAATCAAAAGTGGAGAAGAGAGAATAAGCACTTTCTTGGGACTACGAAGGGTCCACTCTCACGGGCCTCTTATCGCGCCTTGTCATTGTTTCTTCTTACCTCAACTCTTGTCTTTCATAGGGAATGAGGTCGTGAAAGCCTTCTAGGTTCGAGGCATCCATCATCTCGATCAATTTCTCCATGTCCTCTTCTTGTGCCTCGGACCTCTCATCCACTATGGAGAACTTTTCCCTCACTTCTCGCTCGATGGAATCAAGCCTAGCTCTCTAAGTTCTCATGGTCACATCTATAGAATCAAGCCTCATCCCAAACTTCTCCATTTATAAGCTCATCCCACCTGCCGCATGACTCACATCTTACAATAATTGGGTTGAACTCGTGAGTTGTTCCCCAAATGTGTGAAATTTATCAAAGAAGTCAGCTGGTGGGTTGGCTCGAGTAGTTTGCACTCTAGAGGGTTTTCACCTTCTTCTTCTTCGATGTCCACATCTAGAGCCGATAAGGTTTTATATAAAGCCTTCTCAAACCTCGGATCAGGAGTTATGAAAAAATATTCCAAAGCAGTGTCATGAGTGATGGTCGTGCATTTGGGTAGTGGAAGCACCAAGAAATTGCACACGGATGCGCAGCCATATAGTCATACATACTGATCCTCTATTGTGATAGTGGCCATCATGGAAGATTTCACCAACTTCTCCATGGTGTACTTCATCCCTTAACGACTTTAGTTCACCAAAGCAAAGCGAAGAGGCACTTCATGTCCAGGTTATTATGCAAGAAGGCTAACTATTCCTCCCATCGGTATCTTCCCTATGAATACACATTCTTCCAAAAAACATTTCCACCATGTTGGGATATATGTTTCCCTCCGGAGTCATAGCCTAAAGAATCTGCACGTCTCTGTTAGGGCATTTGGAGATCTCTCTGTGACATATAACTCTCATGGATATGAGGCATTGAACATACCGCGAAGCTGGGTGGACCATTGAAGTATTCTTGCCCAAATTATTCCTATCTACACCTGCCAAGTTCCTCCAGAAGTTGCCCAAAGAGAACAGGAGACCTTGCCTTAGTGTCTTTGGAACATTCTTCCAGTACTTTCATCCAAATGCTCTTGCGACTTCCAGATGGGTCAATGAATACTCCTTGTCATAAAGGTGGAATGGTATGGATCTCCTCCCTTCATTGTCCGTTGTTTACTTCATGGTTTCCAAGAACTCCTAAATCTAACGTACGAAGTCTTGGAATGCATCTCGAGGAAACTTTCTAGGCTTATCCGACCTAACAAGGAGGTGATGGGTTGGAGTAAGCCTAGTGTCTCCAATGTCTATTTGCACGAAAACTTGATCTCCATGATTACCCTCTTTGTCTTATTTAGGTTCCTTAA
>JAULKJ010308269.1:0-11113 GCA_032355405.1 Rubia balearica | reverse complement strand
GTTTGCAACCGGTGGATAATTTTGAGAAGGTGAAGGCCTTGAATTTCAATGGTGGGAATATGTAGTTTGCTAGAGGGTAGCAGTAAGGTTTTCGAGGAAAGTAAGAAGTGATCGTCATGAACCCTATGAAAACTTGTTCAACCCCAATATTGCCACCGCCCAAACTTTCAGTGGTGAGATGACAACCAAGGGTACAATCGAGGAGGACCATATCAACCTTACCCGAGAGGAGAAAGGCCTTCCAAGACGAATGCTCCAATTTATATGTTAGACCAGGAGGAAATTTTTGAGGTGATTGTGAAACTGGTGTAGAAGAATTATGTGTTAGCAGAGTTAATGAGAAGATAAATTGAGGAGATAGGCACTAGAGCCTTTTCAACTATCAAAAACCTTGAAGTGCAAGTTCGTCCCCTTGCAACTCTGGTGAGCCGGCAAAATACTTGAGACTCCGATAAGCTACCGTCCCAACCTAAGGTGAACCCTCGTAATGTGAATGCTTTAAAATTAAGAAGCATGAAGGAGCTACGTGAAGCCAAGAAAGAGGTTGAGCAAGAGTACAACAAAATTTTGGAAAGCAACAAGACCAATCTTCAAGAAGATGAAATGTTAGTTGAGGAGGAGCTCTCAAGGGAGCTTCCTACTATAGAGGCGAGGGTCAGCCCTCTGACGTTGTTCCCCAGTGCTCTGCATGGAAGGCCAAAGGTGGCATCCAACAAAGCTCAAATCCATCAAGTCTTCAAAAATGTTGAGGTTAGCATTCCAATTTTAGATGTTATTGAAAAAATTCCGGTATATGCTAAATTCTTGAAAAATTATTGCACTAGGAGAAGAACTAAATCTATTAGAAAAGTATGATGATTTAAATAGGGAGAGTAGCAACTTTAGTTCACAAGAATATTCCTAAAATTGTGATTACCCTGGAATATTTTAAATCCCTATATATCTAGGTGGTAAGTTGGTCAATGTTATCCCATTTAACCTATATGATAATCTCAACATGGTGGAACTTAGGGACACTAGGGTGATTGTCCAACTAGTCGACCATTCCCAAGTAAGCCTTAGGGGTTTAGTTAGGGATGTTATGGTTAGGTTAGGTAACCTAGTGTTCCCGATGGACTTCTATATCCTTTATGTAGTGCACAATGGAGGTTCACTCTAAATTTAATTGGGCCGACCATTCTTGAAAACATCAACGACTGAAATAGATGTCCATTTGGGAACACTAACCCTAGAAGATGATATTGAATAGTTGGTTTTGAAATTTACAACTCTAAGCATGAACCATATATTTCTTCTATTGCATGCAATGGCATAACTTTATGTGATGAATTTGTTCAATGTGATGAGTCTTGTATGATCGATGATGATGAGTGCTTTGATGAGATTGATGAGAGAAAGCATGCCTTGAGCTTTGATTGCGATAATGATCTTGATGACACCTACGCCATGCATGGGTTAGTGATGATTTTTCTATTATGAATTTATTTTTTATAGTCACTAACTTGTCGAAGTTTGTGAAGAGTGGAAAGGACTTTAAACCTCCTAGGCCACCTCGTAAACCTGAGGAAATGGATAAGGAGTCAACACTAGCTAATGATTGATATAAACTCTCTATTGTGAGCAAAGAGCGTGAAGGTAAGTGTGACAATTTGTGGAGGCCTCTCCACAAAGACGTCATCGTAGGTGGATTCAAGGATGGCTGTTACGGGGACCCAATGGTAGGTTTGTTCTAATTACAATGCATCAAAGAATAAGCCGTAAGGATTACAATAAATATACGGTGTTTTTTCCTTTCTTTGTTTTAGTCTTTTTCATAGTTGATTGTTTGCATGTTTTTGTTTGTGTGACAAAGGATTTTGTTAAGACTTCTGGCTGATTGTTGAGTCTAAGATCAAGTCTCATGGTTGTTGTTAGGAGAAAATAAGATTGATTCAAAAAACTGTTAGAAAAATGAAGTGCAGGGAAGCACGGGCCATGTAAGGCCCATGTAAGAAGAACTGGCACGAGGCCTTCAAATGGCACGGTCGTGCTATGCCTCCTGCCAGTTAGAAAATACTGCGTAAGGGTAGAATTGCATAATTTTAGCAAAATTATTTTTTTTCCAAAACAAATACTTTTGCCCCCATTATTTCTGCAGGTCTTTTCTTCCCCAAATTTGTTAGTTCTAGTGAGCATGAATTCATGAAGATTTTAATCCAAAGATTTCCACTTTTCCCCAAAGTATTACTACCTCTTTTTTTCTCTTTCTCTTAAACTACCCACTTATGGAACATCACTGATTCTCTGAATCTGAATTTAGAGTACCTCCTCCCATCAATATAGACCTTTTAACCCACTCTAAGTACCTAAAAAAATCCACTCCCACTTCACAGTTTGAGAAATATTAAATTGGGCATTTTCTCGTAAGGGAGAGCACTCTTTTCTATTTCTTATGTGTGATCTTCATCTCCTAGCCTCCAATTTTTGGTAACCTCTTGAACTTTGTGTTTACTTTTTATGTTGGCATAATTTTGTTGTATAAGCGAAAGCACAAAATTATAAATTTTAATGTTTTATGGGTGTATGTGGGTTATATGTATGATGCTACATTAAACTTAGTGTGGGGGAGATTATGATCCTTGTGTTGGATTACATGATTTGCTATGTGATTAGTATTTAGGAAGAATGTTTCTTGCTAAGTGATCTTTGATACATAAGTCTAGTATGTATTTTGCCATTGTCATCTTTCTCTTTTTGTGACAGAATAGGTCCAAAAAGGTGTAAACTGGAGAAAGGAACAATTTCCCGAGCTGAAAAGGAAAGGGTTCGGATAAAGTTAAGAGACAAGAGCGAAATCCTCCCGTACCTCCTACACCCACCATTGTCGTTGATGATTTCATGGGATTGGTAACATTACCAGGAGTGGCCCAGGAATGGAAGTATATCAATATCCCAAGGAGGACAATCTTGGAGACAATGTTTGTATGCAAGAAGACTTTGGTGCTCTAGGTCTACTAGAACTAGTCACCTACTTGTTAGGTCGGTTAGGCCTAGAAGGCTTCCTCAAGATGCACTCCTAGACGTACATAAGATGGTCCTTAGAGTTCTTGGTAACATTATAAAGAACATCTGATAGTAATGGGAGGAGTACCATCACATTCTACTTAGATGACAAGGAGTACTCAATGACCCATCGGGAAGTTTCTCGAGCATTTGAGTGGATGTACGAGAAGGAAGTTCTAAAGACACACCGAGAATGGCTTCCTTTCTCCTTTTGCGGCTTTTGGAAAAATTTGACCGGTGTGGATAGGAGCCACTTGGTAAAAGGTAGCACAATAGTCCACCAGGATTTGTGATATGTGCACCAGCTCCTATCCATTGGAGTCCTTCGCCATGGTGAAATTTCAGAATGCCCTAACTGAGTTGGGAAAATTCTTTGGGCGATGAATCTAGAAGGGAACTTCTATCCAAACTTTGTGAAAACATTTGTGGAAGAATGTATAAGCACGGGAAAAAAAGAGTTGGCAAGATGCTAGTGGGAGGAATGGTCGGGCTTTTTGCGCAATACTTGGGACATACCGCAACCCCTCTCGCTTTGCTTTGGCAAATTTGGGTCGTTTGGGGATGGAGTATACAATGGACAAGTTGGCAAGGGATTTGATTATCGCCGCCACTACCACGGATGATCGCTTTGTTTGGCTATATGATAGTGCTACAGTTTACAACTTTATTGTACTTCCACAACCTAAGTGCACGAAAATTGATCAAGACACCACATTGGAGGACCTCTTCATAGATCCAAATCTGAGGTTGAGAAGGCCTTCTACAACATCCTATTGGCTCTAAATATGGGCATCGAGGAAGAAGATGGTGAGAACCCACCAGGAAAGCTACCTATCTGAACCAACCTACCGGTGGATTTCTTCGACCAATTTTGCACATTTGGGAAACAAATCATGAGTTCAACCCAAATAGTGCAAGAAGTGGGTAATATGGTACGTGGGATGATTTTTCAAATGGAAGAATTTAAGGCGAAGCTTGACTCTATAGATTGAACCATGAAAGGTTGGGAAGCTAGACTAGACTCCATTAAGCGAGAAGTGAATGAGAAGTTTGCCATTATTGATGGAAGAGCTGATGTGCAGGAGGAGGCCATGGACAGTTGATCGAGAGGATTCACGCCTCAAAGCATGATGTCTTTCGTGGCGTCATTTCCTATGAGAGGTAAGAGTTGAAGAAAGAAGACATGAGAAGAAGACGTGAGGCGTATGAGAGTGAGCCTTTTTGGGTCCTAAGAGTATGTGTTTACTATTTTCCCTACTCCACTTGTGATATTTACTTTGTATGTTGCACTGGGGACAATGCAAGGTTTAAGTGTGGGGAGAGAGTATTTATGCACTTAGGAGTTCTAGAAAAATTCCTTTATGTTAGTTAGTTTTTCTTCATTAATATTGTAGTATGAAGCCCACCTTTAGGGCATTTTTTGCTACACAAAAAAAATGTAAAAGAAAAAATGAAAAAATGTACCTGGCTAAGCCGAAAACTTGAAAGGTAAACTTAGGAAATAATGGGAAAGACTCGGATAGGTTGAAAAACCTATACAAAAGTGAGAGGTCAAATGGTGTGGAAAAAGGTGAGAAGTGAGCTTTGAAAAGAAAAAAATTTGTGGGATGCTAGGATGAAAGCCGAAAAGAGCTCCTGGGAAAAATGAGAAAAATTGGAGGAAAACAAAAAAAAACTGAGCTTCTGTTTTATTGTCTTTTGGAAGTTCTTTTTGGTAGAGTAACTTAGTTTCACACATTCATATTTTGTAAACTTCACATTTTAGTTGGTACGTTGGTTAGATATGTTATCTTAGTTTCTTTGGGGAGTGAGATTTGTGAGATTCTTGCATCTTTGGGGGCACTAGGGTAGTCTAGGAATAATGTTGGATGTTTTGGGTAACTCTTTGCATGCAACGTTGCGCTTGGATTTTTGCTTGTTCTTGTTTACTCAAGGACGAGTACAGGTCTAAGTGTGGGAGAATTGATGTGATTCTAGAAGCATGTGTTACCTAATGCATTTAACACATTGTTAGTAGCTTTTGTATGGTTAATTGCTAGGTTTAGTTATGTTTACATCACAAGGGGTTTATATAACCTTTGTTGGTTTTCTTGTATAAATCCCACGTTTTGTAGATTATTTTAGACCTAATGGATGCAATGTCCTTACGAGCATCTTGATCCTATTTTTTGAGCTTCATTGTAGATTTCTTGTATGCACTTAGGAGTACACTTAGTGAAGGCCATTCACAAGAATGGTAAAAGATATTGAAGACCATTCGCCAGGATGCTAGTAGAACGATGGGCATGCGCTTAATCGTGTTAGTAGATAGGATGTACCGAAGAAAAAATGAGTTAAATTCCAAAAGAACTAGAAGACTGGCAAGGTTTTCCCCCTTGCACGGCCTTGCTACCCCCATATGTTCCCATCAGCTAAGTCCTGTTGCGAGCTACAGAAGTTGAGCAGCAAAACATCGGGACAAATCCCACTTTGTTAAGGCCTAGCTAGCTAATTAAATGCATGAATTCCTTGATTTTCAATTAATATTATTTGTTGTTAATTGCACACATATATATATAATAAATGATTTTTTGTTTGTGATACAATACATCTCGAGGGACATTGTACCACTCTTACCCAGCCTGAAGACCCACGTTGTACTGAGGTGCTACGGGAGAGAGTTACGCATAAACTACTCAGAGGACAGGAAGACCAATGCCATGTCCCTAAAGGGTTTTTCTGAGTTCCTTGCCGGCAACCGCCTACGCATTAGGGAAACCTTGTTCTTTGAGGTAATAGAAGTTGGGGGGCCAATTGTCTTCAAGGTCATGATAACTTGAGCTGATTAAGTTTATTGCAATTTCTGTTTTGTTCGAACAAAAACAATTCTTATTCGATTTTATGTATTAATTGTAAGGATATTATTATGTCTGCTATTTTTTTGAAAAAAACATGTACCTTCTAATTACAATAATTGACATGTTGTGAGATTTGATATGTGCATGATTTTAAAAACTAACCCACACCCTCCTGAGGTCGTCAAATGAACTGCTGGATATCAATTAAAAACCCAAGAGGAGGTTGTGATAAAAGCTAAGAATTTTTATTTTTCCTCCAATTCCTACTACTATGCTACTTATAGGGTAGATAGTAGCAAGACTAGGGTCATCCACAGAGAGATATTAGAAATGTAAGAGTCAACTACACACAACCGCAATCGGTTCATCAATTCGATCACATGTCAGGAATAGCTAGTATTGCTAAAATAGGATTTGGTGGGGGTGTTTACTAATAACAACTAGCATGCAAATCACAATAATAAACTATATAAACTAGTACTCGGAGAGTATTTACATAACACGATCGGTGTTGTCTCGATTCTCGATTCTATCACATACAAGATATACAATGTGATCGATGGTAACCACCTCCACATACCTGTCACGTGGGGTGCACATGTAATCTTCCATCGACACCGCCTCTGTAATTAGGGAAGTCCAACAACGGCCCTACCTGTTGTTCATGCATGAATCTCCCTCATGCTATTACGTCCTAGGCACTACACCATGAATGCTTCTCCCTAGACCTAAAAAGGCAAGCGGGTGAAGCACCTTATCGATTTCTCTAGGGTTACAAAACACTAACCCTAGTTTGCTGCTAACCCTATTGACCCTCCCCCTCCCGACGTCACTAATAAATAACATTTTCATGGGAGATCCACTAAGTAAAACCGAGAAGATAGCTACTTAAGGTCAAATATAGAATTTATATTGTTACTCCCATTCCTACTACTATGGTAACTATGGGATATAAAGTGGCAAGACTAGGGTCATTCACTGAGATGTTAGGAATGTAATACTTAACTATACATAGCCGCGATAGGATCGTTTATCCGATCACGTGTCAGGAATAGGTAGTATTGGTAAAATAGGCTTTGTGGGTTTTTTTACTAACAGCTACTAGCATAAAAATCACAAGAGAATAAACTATATAAACTAGCACTTGGGGAGTATTTGCAAAACACGATCGGTGTTGTTTTAATCCTCGTGATTCCATCACATTCAAGAACTACAAACCTATTCTAGTGTTTTTGACACATGGTGTGGTCCATGGTCAACACTTTCCCATACCTGTCATGTAGGGGTGCACATGTAATCTTTCATCGGTACTGCCACCGTAGTTAGGGAAGTGCAACAACGAACCTTCCTGTTTTGCAGATCTAAATCTCCCCCACGCTATTACGTATCAGAGACTACACCATGAATGCTTCTCCTTAGTCCTAAAAATTCAAAGGGGGTGAAGAAGCCTATTGATGACTTTAGGGTTGCAAAACACTAACCCTAGTTTGCTTCTAACGTTATCTCTATCTGTAAACCTTCAGACTAATCTGCAGGCTAAGACTAGAGTATAGTCAGTTGTAACGTTGACTCGGAAAGCTATATGCACACACAAATATAGTTACGTACTATAGTTATCCCAAGCACATCTAATTTCCTTCCCCCGGGATTATCAATAATTACACCAGCATGAAAGTAGACTATGGTGTGTGCCAGTCTTAGTGTGACAATCATGCAATTAAGAATAACATGAAGAACAAGCCAACATAATAATCATAAACAAATAGAAGTAGGTAGATCTAAGAAATGTCACAAAACATACACCAAATCATGAATACAAATACAAACCCCAAGAAAATTAACTACTTCATAACCATTGAACAAAAAAATTCACTGAATTCAATGCCTTAAGAAAAATGGAAAAAAAAAATTAGAGAGAAAGAAGAGCTTCTCTCTCTCTACCCTATTTTTGAAAGTTTCAAAATGAGCATTACTTAAACCCTAGTAGATATAGGTCCATATATAGAGTTGTAAAGAGTTGGCCCTTGAAAAGGGCCCAAAATAGGCCTAAAAATCGTAGTAGCCACTATTGACATGGCTAAAAGCAAATGGCACATTTCTTATCTGCCAAAAGACTCATGCTAGTGCGAGCTGTGTTAGCTCTTGCTGGTGCATTATGCTCGGTCTATCACGGGCCGTGTTGGCTCGTACTAGCGCGGGTCATGTAGGCTCGCAGTGGGACAAGCCGTGTTTTCTCATACTGGTGGGCCTACTCTATCTGGCATGGGCCGCCAGCTGGTTCCCCATTTTGTACTTCTTCTTGCGCGTCCCGTAACATTTAGCACAGCCCATTGGTTGAAAATGCTTTTTAATTAGTTGAATGGTGCGGGCCATGTCGTTCTTCATGCCCCGTATGTTTTTTTTTGCATTTGGGACCTCAAATAACACAGACTGTGTAAAACAGAGTGGTCTGCATCAATACTTAGCCGCTGGAAAGAATTGGAACACACGGTTCGGCCGGTGAAACAAGGTCTGTGCCAATGGGGTGGGACATGGCCCATGTCTGCCGGTATGTGCTGTGCTAGGTGGGTTAGCCTTGTGCTGCCAGTTAGCCGACCAGCTAGTTCAGCTGGTTGACGACGCCTTCTATCTTTTTTTACCTTTTGAACTCTGACTCTGGTTTTTTTTGCTCAATTCCATATACTTCCACGCATTTTGGTTCGTTGCCTTTTATCTACTACCATCTTTGTGAATGACCTTCAATAGCTTCTACCATTCATGAGAATGGCCTTCAAATGTTTTCTACCACCCTCACAGATAGCCTTCTACAAAATGATGTTGAAATATTCATGAGCAACCTAATAGTAAGTTCACAAGGAAAATTTAGGTTCTTGTGAACACAAACGTCCATTAGGTTAAGTTTAAGTCTACAAAATTCATGATTTAAACAAGAAAACCAATAATGGTCTCCGAACCCTTTGTCGTTTCAACCTAACTAAAACTAGAAATCAACCAAACAAAACATATTAACAAATGTTTCAAATGCGTTTGTCAACGCATGCATATAGGTGCACATTAGATTTCTCTATTCATAACCCTTCGCGCTAGTTTCCCAGCAAAGACTAATCGATCGTAACATTGACTCGGCAACCCACATGCAGACACCCATATGATTCCGGACTATCGTTATCCATAGCACATCTAGGTTTCCTTAGGGGATATAAATAATTGCGCCAACCTGAAAGTTGAATACAGTGTGTTCCAATCTTAGTGTGAAAAACAGCAATTAACAAACACATGAAGAACAAGCTAACATAATAATCATGAACATATAAAAATAGGGGGATCTCAGGAATCTCACAAAACACACTAAAACATGAATAAAAATACAAATCTTGAGTTAATTAACTACTCCCTAAGCATTGAACCCAAGTATTTCATTGGATTCAATGCCTTTGGGCAAAAGGAAAATAAAGAGAAGAAGAGGAATTTCTCTACCCTACTCTTAAGGGTCTAAAATGAGCATAAACTTAAACCCTAGTAGACATAGGTTGGTATATGTAGCAGGGAATTGGGCCTTGAAAAAAGGCCCAAAATAGGCCCAAAACTCTTTGCAGCCGCAAATGACATGACCAATGGAAATTGGGCCGCGCCAGCAGGTTGACCTCGTACAGATATAGGCCGCATGCCATGGAGTGGCCTGTGCAGCCTCGTGCTAGTGTGGCTGGTCTGTTCTGGCACAGGACGTGTTAACCGACGTGGGTCATCGGCTATGCCTTGTTTTAAACTTCTTATTGTGTGCCCCGTGTCGTTAGGCAGCCAGTCAGCTGCAAGTATTTTTTATTAGTTGAAAGACATGGACCATATTTTTCTTCACTCCGTGGGCTGGTATTTGCATTTTGGAGTTGAAATAACACGAAATGCCTGAAACAGTATGGTGTGCGTCCAAACATAGCCTCTAGAGCAATTGGAAAACGTGGACAGGCTGGTGCCAAATGGTCCGTGCCAAGGGGGTGTGACACGGGACGTTCTATGTAACCCTCATGTCCACTGGTTCGGCTGCTTGATAAAGCCTTCCTTTTTTTTACCTTGTTGAACTCCGATTCCACCTTTTTTAGTTCTATTCCATATACTACCATGCATTTTGGTCTGTGGCCTTTTGTCTACTACCATCCCCGCTAATGGCCTTCAATATCTTCTAACATTCTTACGAATGACCATCAAATATCGTCTACAACCCACGCGGATGGCCTTCTACAAAATGATGTCGAAATACTCATGAGCAACATACGAGTAAGCTCACGAAGAAAAATTTAAGTGCTCGTGAATACAAAGTGTCCATTAGATTCATTTGTGTCTACAAAACCAGGGATTTAGATAAGAAAACCAATAATGGTCATCTAAACCCTTTGTCGTGTAAACCTAACTAACACTAGCAATCAACCAGATAAAACATATTAATAAATGTGTCAAATGCATTGGTTAACAAATGTAAAAAGGTGCACATTAATTGCCCCATCCTTAAACCTTTACTCGTTCTCGAGTAAACAAAAACAAGAAAGGATCCAAGAGGAATGTAGCATGAAAAGATAAGTTAATTAATACATTCAACTTATTCCTGAGCTACCCTAGTTCCCCCAAAGATTGTAAGAATCTCACAACTATCACTCTCCCCAAAGATGCTAAAGTAACCGATCCACTAAAATTCCATATAAGAGTAAAGTAAAGTGATAACTAGCTTACTACATCGAAGAAGCCACCAAAGCCAAAGAAACAGCCAAAGATATCCAAAAGATGTTCAAATTGGTTTCCAATTTCTCTCATTTTTCCTAGGAGCCTTTCGGGTTTTCATCCTAGCATTCACACATGTTGATCTCACTTCTCACCTTTTTCCACAAAACCTCTCATTTTTTCCTAGGTTTTCCAACCTTGCCTTACCTCTCATTTTTACCTAGATCTTTCGACCTATCTGGACTTTCTTCCCATTTTTGCCTATGTTGTCTTTTTGAGGTTTCCGACTTAGCTGGGTATATAATTTTTCAAAATTTTTTAAAAAAATTTAGCAAAAAATTCCCCAAAGATTGGCTTCATACTAAATGAAAATAATGAAAATAAAAATTACACCACCAAAAAGTTTTTCCCAAAGTATCCCACAAAAATAAATTACAAAGAGGTGCCCTCACACCCAAAAACAAGCAAACAACCAAGAGTTCGAAAATCATCAAAGACAAATAATGAAAGAAAAAAAAGGAAAA
>JAULKJ010308258.1:0-11114 GCA_032355405.1 Rubia balearica | reverse complement strand
AAAGGTTTTAGTTGCAATATTAAAAATTTATTATGCAACATTTAGGAGTGATAGGTTTATGACCCGATTAATACAACTCAAAAATTTTATTTTGATTTCTTCAAATTTACAATTGAATCCTTGATATTTTCATAACTTATGGAAAGATCGTCTTTCAAGAGATGAACTCTTTTTTATTTGAGTTTTAATTATTTTAATTTCATGTGTTATTGTTAAACGTGAGTTTTATAAATCAAGGCTAAACATAAATTTGGCCCAATGAGCAAACCCAACTCGAGTCAAACGCAAATCCAATGTTTGACTTTAAAACGCCGAAATTGGAGCGGCGTCGATGTCGAGTGTATGGGGTAGGAAAAAATCGAAAACCAAAAACGAACCGATAATCGAATAATTCAAATTCGAATAAACCGAATCAAATTTAAAATATGATTTTTGAATAAAGAATTGAGTAAACTAAATTTTAATATGGTGTTTGGTATTGTTTTGGATATTGAAACTCAATCCAAAAAAACAACAAGAATGCCGAATAGCAATGAAAAAATAAAGTAATTATATATATTAATAATATTATTTTAAAATTTTGGAATTGTTATGGTTGAATTTGTATCGTAGTTGTTGGATTTTTATTTTAAACAAATGAGTTTGATGATGTAGAAATTAAATTATATATTTATGGAATTTTAAATTAGTTTATTTTCTTTTATTATTTTTTAAATAAAATTTCCCATGAATTCAGTTTATTCGGTTTGAAACCAAATTCAAACCGAACCAAATTTTGAATTCGGTTCGGATAATTCAATTTTTTGGGTTATTCTGATCGATTTTGGTTTTGAGTTTTTAGGGGCAAAATTGAATAACCCGAATCGAATAAACTGAGAATTGATTAAACCGACGCAACGCCCACCCATAGTTGAAAGAACAGCTCCAAGCGTTGCCAACGTTGAAGTCACCAATACCAGGATAGACTCTATACCTGTACCTTGCAATTTTAAGAGAAGCAGTGATTTCGGTCTTGGTGCATTAAAAGGGGCAAAGATAAATGCTAGAATACTACATCAGTAGGATACTGCAAAGTGCATAAAGGCGTACTTTCCGATCGAAAGATTAACTCTAGCATTAGTATACTTAGCAAGGAGATTACGAAGCTACTTTCAAAGTCATAGTTGTGTATACTGACTACCCAATTAAAAATATCTTGAGCAAGCCATTTCGTCTGGCAGAATGACTAAATGGGCACTTGAATTGGGACAGTATGAGATCCTGTTTCAGCCACTAACTGCAATCAAGGCGCATGCCTTAGCATATTTCAATGCAGAAATAACGAGCACGGATTCAAAAGAAGCAAGTACACCGGAAAATTTTGGAATAGACAAAAGGAAATCAAAGTGGATAGACATCGCATGGAAATTGTTCGTTGATAGAGCGTCTAGCAAAGAAGGCTGTGGTGCAGGATTGCTACGAGTAAATCCAAATGGAGGAGTACATAGATACTCACTTCATGTCGATTTCCCACTCACAAACATCGAAGTTGAGTACGAAGCAATGATACGTGGGTTGGACCTTGTAATTAAGATGAAGGTCTAGAGTGTTAAGTGCTTTAGCGATTCACAAATAGTGTTCCGACAAGTGCGTGGATATTATGAGGTACGAGAGGAGCAGTTGCTAAAATACTTAAGGAGTGTTCGCCAGCTTATTGACCAATTTGAATACTTTGACATTCAACATGTACCAAGAAGCGAAAATACCAAGGCAGATACCATAAGTAAGCTGGCAACAGCTGGCTTCGATTCATTCTCGAGACAGAACAATGTGAATGTAGAGATCATACCAGTCATAATTACGGTCACAACAACTATGTCAGCTGTCCCGACAGATGAAACAAACTGGATGACCCGTTAAGGGACTACTTCAAAAGGGAAAAATTGTCAGCAGATAGAATCCAGGCTAGATAGTTGGAATTAAGCTCCCACAATTACGTTTATAAGGGAGGGATCTTATACAAAAAAAAGTTTCATATCTTCATGGATAAAGTGTGTGGGACCATCCTAGGCGAACGAAATCATGAAAGAAGTTCACGAGGGACTATGTGGGATGCATCAAGGATCTCGAACAATCATGAAGAAGATAATTCGAGCGGGGTATTATTGGCCCGCAATGTTTAACGATGTGCCCAACTTTGTGCTAAAGTACAAAAGCTGCCAAATTAATGTGTCGGTATTGCATAAGCCACAAGCTACTCTAACAGGGATACATGGAGCCCGGCCATTCGACAAATGAGGAACTAATTTGGTTGGACCTTTCCCTAAATGAGCTTGTAATGAGAAGATTTTAATCGTAGTGATTAACTACTTCACAAAGTGGGTAGAAGCGAAGCCATTAGTAACAGTCATGGCAGAAGCAACAAGAGATTTTGTTTGGAAAAACATAGTTTGTCAGTTCGGTGTACCTCAAACTATCGTGACAGACAATGGTACGCATTTCACAAGTGGAACCTTCACCTAATGGTGCTCGGAGTTAGGGATTATGCAGAAATTCACGTCTGTAGCTCATCCTCAAGCTAATGGCCAAGTGGAGGTAATTAACAGAAAATTAGTCCAAGGAATTCAAAAGCGATTCGAAGGAAAGAGAATCGGATGGGTAGATGAGATACCTAATGCATTATGGTAAAAAAGAACAACAGTGCGAGAGCCTACTAAAGAAACACCGTACAACTTAGTTTACGGTCATGAGGCAGTAATACCAATCGGGAACTCAAGCCTGAGCATATAATGAGATTGGATTTGGATGAACTTGAGGAGAAAACGCAACATGCAACAATCACATAGGTGAAGTACAAGGAGAAAGTGGCCTGAGCATATAATGAGAATGTCAAGAAGATAGTTTCGAGTTGGCGATCTCATGCTACAGAAGAATAAGGCATGTCTAGTAGAATGAAAAAGAAAAACTATGCCCAAAGTGGGAAGGCCCATACAAGGTAACGAGCTAGAAAAATTGGATGGCAGTAGCGTCCCGAACACTTGGTATGTGATCAACCTAAGGAAGTTCTATGTTTTGATCCTTAGTAGGCGTTAGGGAGAGCTCAGTTGTACATGAGCCATGATATGATCATTGGTGGCTTTTTCATTGTTGGCATCATTGTTTATTTTCAGCGCGATCGTACATAATTACTATCAAAAAAATGCCTTTTGGGGCAACTCGCCTATAGTACTATTCACTTACATTTATGCAATCCATAGTAACACCACCAAAAAGTGAAAAACCATAGCACATCGTAAAGAAAACCAAATGTCACATCTTGCAACCGCGAATAAGTAAATTTGTAAAATAGCCACACGGAAAACTATAGAACTTGTCAAAGTACAAATAACAAACTCAGAAAAGCGACAAAAGTAAGCAATAGATCTTGCAGCATCGCAAAATATAGGTTTGAAACCTCAATCTTGCAAGCTATAGATCTTGCAAAAAGGTGCATGAGCCTTCAAAAGCAGCGACAAAAGCAAGCAATAGATCTTTCGGCTTCGCACAATGTAGGTTTAAAACCTTAATCTTGCAAGCTATAGGTATTGCAAAAAGAAAAACTCAAGGGCACACGTGCCTACAAAAAAATAGCTACAAAAGCAATGGATCTTGCGGCTTCGCAAAATATAAGTTTACAACCTCAATCTCGCAAGTTATAGATCTTGAAAAAAGAAATGCTAAGGCGTACGTGCAAATGCATGGAAAATAAAAATCTAACATTTTATATTAGTTGCAAGAAAATGCATTGAAAATAAAAAGGTAGCACAAAATAGAAGTACACATATAGTACTTGAAACATTTGGAGAAGTAAATGATTACATCAAGAAAAGTAAGTTATCTACGCCTTGGTGCGCCAAGATAGTCCAGCAGAAGAAGAACTACCAGAGCGGCGGGATTGCTCAGCCTGATATTCCTCCTATAAAATATGATCGTAGCACCGTTTCATATGCAAGTATGCAGGGTGGCAGGTTTCACCGCTTCGTTCCATACGATCAAGATACTTTTCATAGTTCACTTTAAAGTTAGTTATAGGACTAAACTCTTCGCGATAAGTTGCACACTCATGATGTCCACGGTGTCTTGATAAATTTTATTCAAATCCTCCAGGTTACATATCTCCTCTTGTAGTTGAAAAAATGTGACCTAACAGACTCAGAGAAATTAATCCTCTGCCAACCATAATTCATAGTTAGTTCCCCATGGCTAGTGGAACCACAAGGCTATGCGCAAAGGGCCTTGAGTCTATCTTTAGATATTAACACAAGCTTGTTCAAGCTGATGAACGCACGAGCCAAGGCGATCACACTCAGTACGAAGTGATCATGCTCGTTACGCAAGTGGATATTCACAACAAACTGTTCATCAAACCTACTGTGCCGCCCTTCGTAATATGTAGAAAGATGATCACATTCATCCATCTTCTTCTTCAGATGATCCAATAATTGGTCAATACGAGAATGCTGCTTATCTATGATTATATTCTTCTGATGGGCCTCGTATGCTCTATTCAAGGAAAAATTCATTGCTTCTTCTTGCTGAACAATCATTTTAACCAAGCTTAGTTGATGTCGTTGAATACGGTCGTTCTGTTCAGCACAGAACCCTTACAATTCTTGAATATAGTCTTGACTTGCTTATAGTCTTCTTCCATCCAAGCTCCAAATCATTGATGCTCAGTAGCATATATTTGAGATGAATGCCCAACGACAATGCTCACTCCTGAATACGACTAGGAAGGTTGAGCGTACGCGCATACATACCAACAAATTTGAGATCAACTAAGCTATGAACATTATCCTTATTGAGGAATTCAATATTGTAACTGTTGGGTACAAATTTACTACAAGGGAAACTCATAAGAGGAGATGGAGATGGCGAAGAAGTAGGGATACGTCATCCAAGATATAATGAAATAGATTCCAGAGCAGAACTCCCAACACTTGAGAAACAATCACCAAAAACAGCTCAAAATATTCCTTGGAGAGGGAAGTGGTAGCCTTAACCAGCCTAATAGGGAAGCATGAATTGGAAGACATAAACTGGGTATGTCACTTAAAGCGAACACTAGAACCCAACATATCAGGATCTAAAAATTTACTATCGATCTAAATATCAAATCCATGCATATGAACAAATACAAGGGAAAAAATACAAAATTAGAGTTGGCATACCAAATTCACATCGAAGGCGGTACACATATTTCAAGTATACATTAAAAGTATCATTGCATTACAGACATAAATCCGAATGATTTTAAATTAAACCATAACTCTAAAATTAACAAACATTAGACTGAAAAGAATGTGTGTGCTAGATAACGAGAGAATAATCCTCTTCTTTCTCATTCTAAGCATAATTCTCCATGTTTGCATTCACCTCCTGGTTAGAAGATGGCTTAGGGTCAAGAGTTGGGAATGAAAGGCTATCAAGATAATCAACATGACAACGTTGCAACTCAGGAGTAGAAGGCACGGAGGGAAGACCAGCGATATATGATAACAGGGCATAAGGATGTCCACCATCAGAAATTTTACTAATAAATTTAGTATTAAGCGCAGTCTTCTACTGCTTTAATATCTCCTCGCACTTAGCCAGTGAAGGTAATTTCTTTTCTTACAGTGAATGGTTCATCTTCCGCAGCTTCACCAAAGCTTCGTACCAACCAACATTACGTGAAGAACTCGAAACTTCTTCAAAAAGTTTGAAGAAGGACTTCGTCTTGAAAAGATGGTCGGCGAGAACTTGAGGATAAGTGGGCAAAGTAGGGCTCTTAGTCCGCATCTTCTCCAACTAAGAGTGGAGCTTACTGGCTTCGTCTTGAGAAAACTGCGCACATTTCTAAGTAGCTTTAAGCAAGATCTTCATAACCTTGCACTCCTTCTCGCTAACATTATACTTCTCCAACAGCGAACCCTCCTTCTTTGAAAATTTAGTAACCCGTTCACCAACGAGCCTCAGACTCTCACCAATCTTATGACATCCGTCATCGAAAAGGCACAAACAAATATAAAAATTGGCTATCGTAATGAAAGCATACTAATATAGGGAAAAGTCATTTTAAAACTATAACGAACATACCGCAACCATCGACTCGTACAGAGAAAGTTTGAAAAAAGTGGCAGTAACAGTCCTTTCTGCTAACAAATTACCACTTCGTGGTGGATACTTAGAACGGGAATGACTTGTAAGGCTCTCTTTCTCCGAAGACTCCAATTCAGTAGACGAACCACCACTCAGGTTCTTTCTCTTTTTAAATTTTTCTTGAGCAATAGTGCCAGCATCGATTACAGGCACCCTTTATCCTCTGGTACCCTTTCTTCAATTTGCGCTAATTGGGATTGAGCGAGGTTCTCCCGTGAGACACCATCAACACCACTGTCATGTGGAGGGATAGATATATTATCCATCTCTCTAGGTTCATTGTCAGGGATGAATGAATTATCAATTTTGCGCTCGACTAGATCCATATCTACCATTCAGCATACAACTTAAGTCAGGCGAATAGGCAAACACAACTGAGCAATAGGAACACAACAACGGATAAAAATAACGCATGAGGAATAAAGAAACTACAAGGTAGCAATAAACAAACACTTTCACTTTCAAATTCAGCATGGCTTAGACCTTATCGAGTGTTCACCGAGTTTTAACACAACTTCAGAATTAGCATTAAGATGAACCCCGACTTAGGAAGTTTAGACTTGGGATTAAGACGAACCCCGGATTAGGAAGTTTATACTTGGGAACATTATAGTTCTAGGTCAGAAAGGTCTGTTCACACAAATGATCCAGTTTTACATTAAAAAAATTGCGCCACACACCACAATCTTTAGGGAACCCACTGACGAACTCAACAGTAGGAATGACAGGATAAAAAATGAATTCATTAGATGAGTTTTTCACCTTACAAAGATGATACAAGCTACGAAATAAGTCAATCGAAAAAGGGACATTGGTTCGGGTACACACCTAGTGGAAAGCCACAATGATCACAATACCCTTAAGATGAAACCGAGACAAAGCGATCTGATAAGATAGAAGCAAATATATGGCATGCTGAGGAAGGGGGAAAACAAGACCAAATTTGAGATAATCTAAATAACAAGATATGTAACCAACGGAGGAGTTCGGACACTCTCGGAGATAAGAGGAGTTTTGAGCTCAAACGAAGACATGAAAGAAAAATTAATTTTTTAAATTTTCCAAGCATTCATGGGACAAAATGCTATTAATGGCAGAAGAACGGGTGGGATGATCGGAATCCTCCCCAGAGTTAACATCTTCAACTCGGACATCCTCTACGAGAGAATTAGTAGGATTGGTAGACATTGAGGAAGGAATGAGTCCTAAAATTTGAGATGAAAACTCTATTAATTAGAGCTACAAAAATACAGACAGCATATTCCTCCAAAACTCAAGAAAGAACACAGGTAATACGCTGGAGAAGATAACCGGAAATTTTTTGGCCAAGCGTAAACAACAAAATTGGGTGAACAGAGACACCGCACATATTCACAATCGATAAAAGACTTAAAAAGGGAGAGAAGAATAAATATAGAAAAACTTACGATTTGAGAGAGCGGAGAACGACGATGCACATGAACAATAAGAAAAGACAAGGAAGATGAAAGAATAAGGCATTTGAGGAAGCAATTAAGTCTGATATTTAAATTAAGACAATGAAACGTAAAAAAAATGAGGAGTTAAATCAGCCGGAAACATCATGATGGAAATCTGACACAAAAAGTAAGTTACCTTTTACGGAATACAAGAAGGTGGTGGTATATGAATAGGTGATACACTGAACAATGATGGAGTTAGGTCAATAAATTCAATGCATTTACAAGGTAAGTAATAAAGATAGCAGCAGGTGAGAAAATTCGGAACAGCATAGCGAATAATGAAGAGAGAATCTCGGCTTATTAAAACAAGATCGCAATAGGAAAGCTTATCAGAAGTCCTAAATTTGAAGTATGAATTTAAATTCAAATTCAAAAACTAAATATTCCAACAAAATCGCAAGTGTAGACAAGAAGCATAGAACACTTCGCAATGACAATATAAGTTACTGTGATGACGAACATGTTATTACAGTTTAGGGAATAAACAGAACAACAGTTCGCACACATTCAACAAACATAGTCATCGCTTCACATTACATTGACTTCTTGGTCGGGGGGTGGGACTTATGTTGTATACCTAGCCCACAAACTAAAAGTTGTTGGCCTTTAGCCCCAGCCCAAGACTAAGCCACGAATCGAGATAAGGCGGAGCCACGAACCAGAATTATAGCAACCACGATGCAGCCCACGATTTGAAACCCTAGCAATGCGGAGCCATGATTGCAGCCTACTATAAATACAAGGAGAGCAAAACTGGCTCAGGTAAATAAACTAAACTGAGAAATACCAATCCTCTAAAGGAAGGAACTGACTTGATCGTCAGAGTTCTTTCTCTGGAATCACTTCTGGGACCTTTCTTGCAGGTTCGCTCTAATAGTACGGTGATTACCAGCCATCTTGCTTGACCGGGAATACAACATTATCAACTGAAACCGATACTAACCGAACCGGTAAAACCGACATCATGATTATCGGTCGGTTATTCGATTCCTTATAAAATTTTATAAACTGGTAGAAACCAAATCTGGTTAACCAACAAACCGTCCAGTTGAACAGCCTTGTGTATCATTAGATCGTTTATGATCGTTGACAAATAAAATACCAAAGTGTATATTTTAATTTAAAGTGATCGTCATTTTAGCAACTGTCTCACATGACTAACCTTAAAAATGAGTGAGGGGTTTGCCACAAATTGGGATTTTAAACAAGGCTTAAGAAAATTAAGCAACAAGTTTTTGAGAACCACATCAAGAATAGACCAACACTGAAGTGAAGTCCTTGTCTTTCTTGAGCCTCTCAAATTCATGTTCCACCACATTGACCCAAGCTTCTAGTCCCTCCCCACTTTTGGTAGGCATCAAAATCACAGCATTCTTAAAGGGAATGGCAGTGGTGCACACCCAAACAGGCTTTCCCTGTCCAAAATCCACCTCATAGATTGGAAACCTACACCAACTGCTAAAGGTAAAAATCTCCATCCACCCACTGGAGAACAATTCCAGTGATTTCATCAGACAACCTAAGCTTTTCTGATCATTCCCTCTTCTGATCCCATTTCGCAATCCAGCTAACAGATCGCGATAGTCATCGACGCACTACTATAAATTAGATCTATTGTAACACTTTTTTTACAACACTTATTTAAAATGTTACAATAATTTACAAAGTGTTACTTACAACTTTGAAAAATGTTGCATAAATATTGAAAAGCGTTACATAAATTTTAAAAAGTGTTACATTAGATCTAATGTAACATCGCCTAAGGTAATACTAGTAAAAGTGTTACAATAGGTTAAAGTGTTACAATAGCACCTAAAGTAATACTTTTATAAGTATTACCTTGGGCGATATTACATTAGACCTAACGTAACACTTTTTAAAATTTAGGTAATATTTCTCAATATTTATGTAGCACTTTTTAAAAGTTTAAGTAACACTTTATAAGTTATTGTAACATTTTAAATAAGTGTTGCAAGGAAAGTGTTACATTAGCCTTAATTTGTAGTAGTGTTTAATAGAGATGATAGGAGATGTCAACCTGTTGATAATATGAATAGCGGTAAGAAAACACTCACCCCAAAAGTGAACTGGAAGAGATGCTTGAAACCATAAAGCACGAGCAACTTGTAGAATATGTCGATGTTTGCGTTCCACAACCCTATTTTGTTAAACACGTGAATGTTGAAAAATGACGCCATGATCATGAAAATATAATTGAAGGGCAAGAAATTCGCTTCCATTATTACTTTGAAAATGTTTTATTTTAGTTTCAAATTGAGTAGAAATGTAGGTAAAAAACGTTTGATGGGGGATTGTGTGCCTTTCTTACTAGCCATTAAAAATAACCATGTGAAATGAGAAAAATCATCGAACATTGTAAGAAGATAATGAGCACCAGATAAAGAAATATGCTGATAAGGACCCCAAATAGGTAACTGGTGAAATTGATGAATTCATAGGTAATGAGCCCTTAGCCACAATTTGTGCCTTCTCCCCACCTGGTACTAATATCGGCAGCGATACTCTTTTTGGTTGGATATGATTGAAGAGTATTATTGATGAAGTGATATGATGAGTTGCACCACTATCCAATATCCATATGTGATTATCTAATTTACACAAACCTGGTGGCGTTACCGAATTTTGTTGAGGATTGACTGAGGTGTCTTTGTTGCCAAGAAGACATAACGATTGCTGGAATTGTGTTTCGGGCAGTATTACTGTGATCAGAAGATCCTCCCACTTAATTTGCTGCATGATAAAAACCATGAGAACGGTTTGTCTTGCCTTAGGCCGACCTGGAGGATATCCGTGCAGTTTCCAACAAGTATGAGCCAAATGCCCAAGTTCATCACAATAGGTGCAGTATCATCTTGTTGCGGCTTCCTCGACCACCTCGGCGAACGTTGTTCCATCAACCTGACGTTGCTGCATCTTTATATTATTTCCACCAATATCCTTTTGTCTGTAGGTTTTGTTGTTGTTCACACGTACCGCCATGGCAGCTCCCCCATTAGAATGTGAGGTTTTTCTAGTTGTCATGTTATAAGTTGGCTCATATTTTCTCAGCTTTTTCATTGATCATCACGCCATCGGGTGGTTTCGTCTCCATTTGCTTCTTCAAACGTGACCCTTGGTGTACCGGTGTCAACCATGATGGTGTAATCATTTACCGAGGCATCCGATAGGACATGGATGTGGTAATAATTGTTGTGTAATTTAAACTGGGACGGAGGGGTAGTGAAGTTAGCCCTCGAAGTGATTGTGCAAGTGCTTCTGAGCAGGCAACCTGTCCTAGAATTCTTCCTTCGCTGAGCCTGAATGTGAATAGCATGGGCTTGTTGAGGAGGTTAGAGGATGGTGGTGATAGGTGGCGGACAAAGTGGTAGCGAGCTTCAGGCAGGGAAGATATGGAGTAGAAAAAAGGTGATGTCATGGCAAAATCACCTTCTTAAGATTAAGGTATGGAGCTTA
>JAULKJ010308249.1:0-19890 GCA_032355405.1 Rubia balearica | reverse complement strand
GTCATATTTAACTGTAAAATACATATTAATATCACAATCAAATATAAAAGAAAATGTATTTCTTTTCACTCCAATATAGCAGTCGCATGATTACCATTAGAGCATACACATTCATTGTAATTATCAAATCCAACACACATCTAGAGTAATATCCATGCATCTGCACAATCATACTACATTTAAAATAGGTACATTGTGGAACAATATTAGGCATGAGACACCCTCTTATCAATGCTACATTAGCATAATGGTTATTATTAATACATCTGCACTAGAAAATATTGTAATAATTAGTGACCAATTAAACTTAGTAAAAAAATACTTAGTAATAAAATTTAATTAAAAATTATGTGATGATATGTTTTAATCTTTTTTTAAAAAATTATTACCGTTGATTAGAATTTATGAAGCAATAATTATATTCGAGTGCGTTAAAATAAGTAAAAACTACAAAGATTAATTTACCAAATATTCATGAACATACAACATATAAAGATCGATACACATAATTTCATATTGCGCATTTGACTAGAAGATAGGTGTAAGTAGTCATAATTTTTCTATTTACACCACCTATATACCTGTTAATTTTTTACCTTTTTATAATTTCAAAATTCTTTTCACCCACATTCCACGAAAGGATGGTGCAAATAACAACATCCTTTAAATATTCGAACTCAAAACACACGTATATTACCTATGCTCTTCGCAATCATCTCTATTCTTAGAGCGACCCATATCCTTCATTCAATTATCCTCCAAACTAGTTCCCACACCAATAGCTCCCAACTTCAATTTTCATAATTCATACTAATGATGTAATTAAGTTATTGATACCTCACTTTCTTCCAAACTCGATCAATTGCTCATAATTCTTTAATTTCTACATTTTCTTTATCAAATTGCAGCTAGAAATTCATACTTAAATGTTTCAAATTTGGAACCAGTATCAAATTTGGGCTTATTGTATCTAGACTTCTTCAACGTATGAGTATGCTGTCTTTTTGGGTGGCAATCTTGTTTCTTGGAGTGCTAAGAAGAAACCTACAGTTTCTCATTCCAGTACTGAGTTTGAGTATCGTTCCTTGGCTAATACTACGGCTGAAGTTGTTTGGTTATCTCATCTACAACATGATCTTAGATTCCCTCTCTCCAGTCCCCACTTATACTTTGTGATAAAAACAATGCCATATTTTTAGCTCAGAATCCTGTGGCGCAAAAGCGGGTGAAACACATTGACATTGACTATTACTTTGTTCATAAGATGGTTTCTTCGGGCAAGTTTTGTCTCCACCATATTCCTAGGTCATTTCAGCTTGTGGGCTGTTAATGCAAATTTTGTAATGGGCTTGGCCCGGAGCTGATTATCTTGGCCTGTTGGAGCTGCTGTAGATGCTCTGGTATGACCTTTGTCTGGACCTTCTTCAGGTGATGATTCTGGTCCGATAAATACCTGTAAAATAACAAGGGTCACTCAGAGAAGGGTGGTGTGTGACCACGCCTACTCCAATGCCCAAGTCAGATCTGATAAAATGTGTGTGAAGAGGGTGATGCTATAGTATAATGGAGGCTGAAGTAAAACCTATCTTTCTGATGGATTTTTCTCTTTCTGTGATTGGCGATCCATTATAAATGTAGGAAGAGCAGCACTGGCTTAGATAAGTAACACTAAACAGAGAAATGCCAATTCTCTAGAGGAAGGAACTGACTTGATGGTTAGAGCTCTTTCCCCAAAATTACTTCCGGGAACTTTCTTGTAGGTTTTCGCTTACAGTACGGTGATTACCAGCCATCTTACCTGACCGGGAATACCACATTATTGACTCCAACTGTGGGGATGAAGAAATTTTTTAAAATTAATTTATTCCTTTCAGGATAACAATGGTTTTCACCAGAAGTTAGAGAAGCCAGAATTATCATACACAAGAATGAATGGCTGGACGTAAACAGACTATGCAGCCCATTCGAGATCAGGAATTCATTTCCAATAAAGAACAGGAGCACAACAAAGAAAACATGGATGACGATGAACAGGAAGCTGAATCTCCCAATGCTAATCAAGAAAATGAGAGGAAAACTTTCGCAGCTTTCTTAGAAGTGAATAGGGAACACATGCATAACCAGTTCCTAGCCACTATCAGGCCAAAATCTCCAAAGAAAAACAAAAAAATTAAGTCAAAGGTATGAAAGCCTTAATTACGATTAAGAGTTAAGCGATATAGTGGCAGAGAACGATACCTACCGATCACCATTAGCACAAAATCTTTGTGATTTCAAAATGCCAAAATATTTCAGACTGCTGTTGCAAGTGAAAAATCTATGATGGGATAATAGACCCCAAGAAATTCTTTACATTCCTATTACAACAGTACGCAATTTTGTGATGCCGAAGTTGAACTAGTCTGCAAAGCTTTCCCTATTTTCTTACATGGAACAACGATTACATGGTATGGCGACCTTCCAAGTGGAAGTATTCGGTCTTGGACATAGTTATCAGACTTATTTTTAGGGCGCTTCTATCAGAAGCAAAAATTTAACAAAACGATAGCGGACTTAAACAACATAGCCCAACGAAGTGATGAAAGCCTGGCAGATTACCACAATAGGTTCGTAATTGAAAGTTTGCAGGTGCGTGATCTATCGTTCCAATCGTCACTAGGTGCATTCACGGGAGGTCTGCAATCATGAGAGTTTTACAAGGAAATGACTACGAACATGCCTGAGAATCCAGGAGAATTGCAGAAAATGATTGAAAAGCATGTGCAGACTGAAGAAGCAAACAACTGCAAAATAGAGTGTGAGCATGGTGAAAAGGATAATAGAAGATCCACAAAGGGGCTTTGTTAAAAGGGAAAAGGAATATCCCTTTCAAAGTAAAAGATTCGGGGGGTGCAGATGACATCATTTCAAGAAACTTCTTTGACGAAGTCACGGAAGGAAATTTGGCAAGCGAACATGGAGTTGTTTCACGACCCTATGCCAATGATAACACCACTAGACAAATGGTCTAGGGAATACTATTGCTCCTTTCACAAGGACCATGGAAATGACATTGAATACTGCACATCTTGAATAGGCTAATAGAGAATAATTTGCAAAATGGTCAGTTGAGCCATTACAGAAAGGATGATGGGGGAAATCGTTAAACCAAATCCAACAAAGCAGGAAAATCTATGGCAAAAAACCAAGGCGCGGTGAATACGCATAGCAAGAATCAGAAAATGACAGCAGCGGTAGGTTATGAAGAGGACTTAGTGAACGATACCCTGTAAAAATTAATTCTATCAATCCATGGATAAACAAAAGCCCTGTCCAATAACGCCTGGAAAGATAAGGCTAGATACTCCCCACCACAAGAACCAACTGAAAAAAGACTTCATTACGATGAGATGATAACATTTAGCAAAAAATATGTGGTTCCCAATGCTTCACCTCATAATGACCCGATGGTCATTATCACTAAAATTGGAAACTCCACAGCTCACAGAGTATTCGTTGACGATGTGAGTGCAATTAAAATTCTGTTCATTGATTGCTTTGACAGATTCAAGCGATCTAATTTGAAGAAGTCTACATCCTCTCTTGTAGGGTTTCCCAGACCAACGTCTTTGAGTAACATACAACTTCCAGTTACAATAGGTGAGATCGACAAAAATTGCACCATCATGTGAGACTTTGTTGTCATGTATGCACAATGCCCATTCAACGCCATCATTGGTAGGCCTTGGATGAACACATCGAAAGCGATATGGTCCCAATATCACTTAGAGATGAAATTTCCAACTTCAAAAGGAATCGCAACTATATGAGGAAATTAGCAAATAGCTAGGCAGTGCATGGTTATTGTACTGAGAGAAGGAATAATTGCTGAACAAACAAAAATGGCCAGCACTATCTTGGATAATGGCTTACTTGAGCAAGCATAACCTCAAGTTTATCACGCAAAGGAAACTAAAATTTTCATTTTGGACAATGAGGACACTTCCAAATGTGTCAAAATAAGAAAATATATTCCAAGCGAAGTGAGAAAAAGTGATGGAAATTCTGCGAAGTCGGAAAGATAAATTTTTATGGACTGTGCATAACATGGGAGAAGTTAATCCAGACATTGCTACCCACTCTCTAAATATCAACGATTCGATCAAGCCCATTAAGCAAAAGCAACGAAGCTTCACTAGTGATATACAGTAAGCAATTGATGAAAAGGTTAGAGAATTGCTTCATGCCGGTATCCTAAAGGAAGTAAATCCAGCGATGGTAAGGAAAGAAGATACAGGATGGAGAATATTCATAGAATTCACTGATTTAAACAAAGCATTCCCAAAAAACTGTTACCTGTATCCTAAAATTAACCAGTTGGTGAGAGCAATATCATGTTACGAAGTCCTAACGTTCTTAGATGAGTACAAAGGATACTACCAGATTCTGATGAATCCAGAAGATGAAGAAAAGACAGCTTTCATAACAAGCTTTGGAGTGTTTTTCTACGTGAAGATGTCATTTGGCCTAAAGAATGCTGGCGTGACGTATCAAGAAGTAGTTGACATGGAATTTCACAATCAAATAGAATGAAATTTTGAATCACAAACGACATGGTGTTCAAAAGTAAAAAAGGCGTGTCAGTTCAAACATGACTTGAAAGAAACCCTGGTTACACTAAGCGCGGTTGGAATGAAATTGAACACTAAGAAGTGCATAATTGGAGTGGGTGCAGGAAATGTTTTGGGGTATAAAGTATCCTAAAAAAGTATTGCAGCTAACCAAAAAATATACAAGCAATAGTCGACCTACCTCAATCGCGAATAGTCAAAGAAGTGCAAGTATTGATGGGATCCCTAGCGTCACTTAGCATGTTTGTCTCGAAAGATGCAAAAAAAATTTCCCACTGTTCGAAATCCTTAAAAGGGCCAAGAACTTCAGTTGGATTAAGGAAATTCAGAAAGTGTATGAGTCGTTGAAGGAATAGCTCCAAGCGTTGCCAACGCTGAAGCCACCAATGCCAGGAGAGCCTCTCTACCTGTACCCAGAAATTTCAAGAAAAATAGTGAGTTCAGTCTTGGTGCGTCGAGAAGGGCAACGACAAGTACTGGTATAATACATCAATAGGATATAGCAAAGTGCAGCAATCGAAAGATTAACTCTTGTATTTGTCTACTTAGCAAGGAGACTGCGAATCTATTTTCAAAGTCATAGCATAGTTGTGTATATTGACTACCCAATCAAGAATATCTAGAATCATCCGGAAGAATGACTAGATGTGTTCTCTAATTGGGACAGTATGAGATCCAGTTTCAGCCACGAATTGTAATTAAGGCGCAAAGCAGATTTCATTGCAGAAATGACGAGCGCAGATGCACAAGAGGAAAGTACACCAAAAAAATATTGGAATAGACAAAGGAAAATCAAAGTGGACAGACATCGCATGAAAATTGTACATTGATGGAGTGCCCAACAAAGAAGGTTGCAGTGCATGATTGCTACTAGTGAATCCAAATGGGGGAGAATATAGATACTCACTTTGTTTCGATTTCCAACTCACAAACAATGAAACTAAATATGAAGCACTCATACATGGGTTGGACCTTACAATCAGGATGAAGGCCAATAATGTTAAGTGCTTTAGAGATTTATAGATAGTGGTCCAACAAGTGCGTAGAGATTATGAGGTGCGAGAGGAGGAGTTGATAAAGTATTTATGGAGAGCTTGTCAACTTATGGGCCAGCTTAAATACTTTTACATTCAACATGTACCAAGGAGAAATAATACCAAGGTAGACTCCTTAAGTAAGCTGGCAACAGTTGGCTTCAATTCATTTCTGGGACAGAACGATGTGAATGTAGAGATCATACCAATCAGAAGTACGGTCACAACAAATGTGTCAACGGTATATATAGAAGAAATAAACTGGATAACGCCATTAAGAGACTACTTCAAAATGGGAAAATTGCTAGCAGATAAAATCCAGGCTAGAAAGCTAGAATTAAGATCACACAACTACGTTTATGATGGGGGAATCTTATACAAAATTTTTTTCCTATCTCTATGGATAAAGTGTGTTAGTACCATCCTAAGCAAATGAAATCATGAAAGAAGTTCATGAGGAACTATGTGGGATGCATCAAAGATCTCGAACAATCGTGAAGAAGATAATTCAAGCAGGGTATTATTGGCCAACAATGTTTAACGATGCGTACAACTTCATGCTAAAGTGCAAAAGCTGCCAAATTAATGTGTCGGTCTCGCATAAGCCACAAGCTACTCTAATAGGGATATATGGAGCATAGCCATTCGAAAAATGGGGAATTAATTTGGTTGGACCTTTCCCTAAAGGAGATGGTAATGCGAAGTTTCTAATCGTAGCGATCGACTATTTAACAAAGTGGGTTGAAGCGAAGCCATTGGGAAGAGTCACGATATAAGTAGCAATAAATTAGTTTGCCAAAACATAGTTTGTTGGTTTGGTGTACCTCAAACTATCGTGATAGATAATGGTACGCAATTCACAAGTGGAACCTTCACCGAGTAGTCCTCAAAATTAGGGATCGTGCAAAAGTTCACGTCTGTAGCTCATTCCCAAGATAATGGCCAAGTGGAGGTAACTAGCATAACGTTAGTCCAAGGAATCCAAAAATGATTAGAAGGAAAGAGAACCAGATGAGCAGATGAGATACTCAATGCGTTCTGGTCCTACAGAACAACAGTACGAGAACCCACTATAGAAACACCGTACAATTATGTTTACGATCATGTAGCAGTAATACCAGTTGAAATTGGGAACTCAAGCCTTAGAGTAGAAAAATAAAATGAATGTAGTAACCCCGAAATGATGAGATTGGATATGGATGAACTTGAAGAGAAAAGGCAACATGCAGCGATCACATAAGCAAAGTACAAGAAGAAGGTGGCTCAAGCATATAATGAGAAGGTCAGAAAGATAAATTTTCAAGTTGGCGATCTCGTGCAGTGAAAGAATGAGGCAAGTCCGGTAGAAGAAAAAGGAAAACTATGCCCAAAGTGGGAAGGCTCGTACCAGGCAACAAAAGCACACTGATCTAACTGGTATGAGCTAGAAAGATTGGATGGAAGCAGCTTGCCGAACACTTGGCATGTGATCAACTTAAAGAAGTTCTATGTATAGCTATCCTTAGTAAGTGTTAGAAAAAGCTTAGTTGTACAGGAGCCATGATGTGATCATTGACGGCTTTTTCATTATTAGCATCATCATTCCTTTTCAAGCGCGATATCATCGTGACCATACATATTCAATATTAAAAATGCCTTTCGAGGAAATTTAATCATAGTACCGTTCAGTTCAATTTTATGCAAAATCCATAGTAACACCAGCCAAAATTAGAAAATCATAGCACATAGCAAATAAAGCCAAATTTCACATCTTGTAACAACGAACAAGTAAATCTATACAAATGCAACACAAAAAGCTACGGATCTTGTCAACGTACAAATACCAAAATCAGAAATGCGACAAAAGAAAGAAATAGATCTTGCGGCTTCGCACACTATAGGTTTAAAACCTCAATCTCGCAAGCTATTGCAAAATGAAATGCAAAGGCTACGTGCCTATAAAAACAGCGACAAAAGCAAGAAATAGATCTTGCGGCTTTGCACAATATAGATTTACACCTCAATTTCTCAAGCTTTAGATCTTGCAAAAATAAATGCATAGGCACACGTGTCTACGAAAAAAATGGCAAAAGCAAGCGATAGAACTTGTATATTCGTATGAATCAGGTTTTCATAACCTGAAACTAGCAAGCAATAGATCTTATAGCTTCGCCCCAACTAGATGTTAATAGCCCAAAGCAACAAGTGGTACCATAATTTTAGACTGGTAACCACCAATCCTCGTCAACAACTCAAGACGAAAGCATAAGAATGTAGTGACAGCGGTATCCAATACATACGACATTTTATACTAGTCAGAAGAAAACACAGTGAAAATAAAAAGGTAACAAAAATTAGAAGTACAAAAATAGTACTTGAAAATTTTCAAGAAGTAGATTATTACATCAAAGAAAAGCAAGTTATCTATGCTTTGGTGCGTGAGATGGCCCAACAGAAGACGAACTACTAGAGCGGCGGGATTGCTCAGCTTGATGTTCCTCCTCAGATAAAATATAATCATAGCACCATTTCATATGCAAGTAATAAAGGTGGCGGGTTTGACCACTTTGCTGCATATGATGAAGATGTTTCGCATCGTACACTTTAAAGTCATATATAGGATCAAATTCTTCACGATCAAGTTGAATACTCATGACATCCACAGTGTCTTGATAAATTTTATTCAAATTATCTAGGTTAAGTATCTCTTCCTGTAGTTGATAAATATGTGACCTAACAGTATTAAATAGATCAATTCTCTACCCATTAATATTCATAGTTAGATTATCATGGCTAGTAGAACCACATGACTCTACATAAAGGGCATTGAGTTTATCTTTGTAATCAACAAAAGCTTGTTCAAGCTGACACGCACACGATTCAAAATGGTTGCACTCAGCACGAAGACGATCATTCTCATTACGCAGGTGGGTATTCAAGGAAAACTGTTCATCAAACCTGCTCTACCATCCTAGAGAACAAGTGGAAAAGTGATTTTTTTCACATGGCTTCTTCTTCAGATGATCCGATAATTGGTCAATACGAGAGCATTGCGTATCTATGATTACGGTCTTCTGATGAGCCTCTCGTGCTTTGTTCGCAGAAAAAATCTTTACTTCCTCTTGCTGACCAATAATTTTAACCAAATTTAGTTGATGTCTTTGGATAAGATCATTCTGTTGGCCGCATAATCCTTCAATTTGTGAATATAATCTTGTGACTCGCTCACGGTCTTCTTCCATCCAAGCTCCAAATCATTGATGCTAAGTAGCATATATTTGAGATGAACGGCCAACGACAATGCCCACTCCTTAACGCGAATGGGAAGGTTGAGCGAACATACGTACACACCAACAGATTCGAGATAAACTAAGGTGCAAACAATATCCTTGTCGAGGGATTCAATATTGTAACTGTTGGGTACAAATTTTTATAAGGACAACTCATATGAGGGGATGGAGATGATGAAGAAGTAGGGACATGCCATCCAAGACATAATGGAATTGATTCCAGAGCAGAACTCCCAACAGTTGAAAAATGATCACAAAAAAGTAGCTCAAAATATTCCTTGGATAGGGAAGTGGTAGCCTCAACCATTCTAATAGGGCAACACGAATTGGAAGACATAAACCAGGGGTGTCTCTTGGAGTGAATACTAGAACCCAACATATCAGGAAGATTTGAAAACTTACTGTCGATCAAAATATCAAATCACTGCATATGAATAAATATAGGAAAAAAATACTAAATTAGAATTGGCATACCAAATTCTCATCAAAGACAATACAAATAATTTAGATACAATAACAATACCTTTATAAGTTATAGATATAAATTTGAATGGTCTCAAATTAAGCCATAACTATAAAATTACCTAACATTAGAGAGAGAAGCAGATGCATGCTGGATAACGAGAGCAGAATCCTATGTTCACATTCTAAGTGGAATCTTCCATGATTGCACTGACCGCCAGGTTAAAATATGGCTTAGGATCAGGAGAAGCGAACGAGAGGCTATCAATGTAATCAACTTGGCAATATAGAAGGCAAAGAGGGAAGACCATCGAGGTGCGATAACAAAGCATAAGGATGCCCACCATCAGAAATCTTTTTGATGAATTTAGTGTTAAATGTAGTATTCTGCTGCTCTAATGCCCCCCCCCCCCCGCACTTAACCAGTAAAGGTAATCCTTTCGCTTTCAGGGCATGATTCACCTTTCGCAGCTCCATCAAAGCCCATACCAACCAACATTGGGAGCGGAACAAGAAACTTCTTCAAAAAGGTTGAAGAAGGACTTCATTTTGAAAAGACGATCTGCAAGAGCTTGGGGATAACTAGGCGAAGCTGGTCCTTTAGTTTGCTTCTCCTCAAACTCAAAGCAGAGCTTATTGGCTTCTTCTTCAGCAACTGGTGCACGCTCCTCAGCAGCTTCAAGCAAGATCATCATAGCCTTGCGCTCTTTCTCATTAGCCTTATATTTTTCCGGCAACGAACCATCAATCTTGGAGAATTTAGCAACCCGCTCACTAACGAGCTTGAGACTCTCACCAATCTTATGACATCCTTCAGAAAAATGTACAAACGAACATAATAGTCAGACATTGTAATAAGAGCATACTAAAATAAGACAAAAACCATTTAAAAGATACAACTAACATACCACAACCATCGATTCATGAAGAGAGAATTTAGAAAGAGTGGTAGGAATAGCCCCTTCTATCAACAAATTATCGTTTCGCGGCCGAGGCTTAGAACAAGAATGACTAGTGCGGTTTTTATTCTTAGAGAGCTCCAAGGCAGTCGACGAACCACCATCCCGATTCTATCTCTTTCTTTCTTTAGCTGCAATGACACCGTTATCTACAGGTACCTCCCCTCCTTCCGGTATCTTCCCGTTAATATGTATTAACTGAGAATTTCTTGAGTGGGATTCTCCTGAGAGACATCATCATAACTAGTGTCATGCAGTTGGATAGGCAAGTTTTCCATCTCCTCGATTTCATCATCAGGAATAAATTACTTGTCAATCTTATGCCCAACTAGATCCATATGTGCCATTCAACATACAACATAAGTCAGGCGAACACGCAAACACAACTGAGCAATAGGAAAAACAATAAGGGGTAAAAATAACGCATATGACATAGAGAAACCATAAGATAACAACAAACAAACACCTTCACTCTTAGATTCAGCATGGCATAGACCTATCGAGTGTTCACTGAGTTTTAATAAGATGAACCCTCGGCTTGGGAAGCTTAGACTTAGGAACATTATAGTTCCAAGCCGGAAGGATTTGTTCGCACTCAGGATCCATTTTCACATAAAATATATTATTTTTCCACGCACCGCAGTTACTAGGAAACCCACTGACAAACTCAACAGTGGGAATGATGAGATAAAAAGTGAATTCATTAGATTAATTTTTCACCTTATGAAGCTGATACAAGCTACGAAATAAGTCAATTGAAAAAAGGACATTGGCTTGGTTATACACTTAGTGGAAACCCACAATGATCGCGATACCCTCAGGATGAAATTGAGACAACACGATTTGATAAGATAGAAGAAAATCTATAACATGCAGGGGAAAGAGAAAGATAAGACCAAATTTAAGATAGTCTAAATAACAGGATATATAGGCAGCAGGAGGAGTGCGAACACTCTCAGAAATAAGAGGAGTTTTGAGTTCAAGCGAAGATATGAAAGAAAAGTTAAAATTTAAATTTTCTAAGCAGTCGTCGTAAAGAATGCTATTGATGACAGAAGAACTGGTGGGATGATCAGAATCCCCCCCCATAATTAACATCATCAATCCAGATATCCTCTACAGGAGAATTAGTGGAATTATGGGTAGACTTTCAGGCAGGAATGAGCCCTAAAATTTAAGAGATGAAAACTCTATTAATTAGATTACAAAATACTAACAGTGTATTCCCAAAAAAATAAAAAAAAATAACACAGGAAATACGCCGGAGAGGACAACCGGAAAACTTCTAGACAAACGCAAACAACAAAATTGGTAGAACGGAGGCACCGCACAAACTCACAATCGAGAAAAAATGTTTAAAAGGGGGCGGAGAAGAAAAACGATAGGGAAACTTATGAGTTGAGAAGGCGAACAATGGTGATGCACAAGAAAAATAAGAAGGGAAAAGGAAGATGAAATACTAAGGAAGCAATAAAACCCAATGTTAAAATTAAGACACTAAAACGTAAAAAGTGAGGCATTAAATCAGTTAAAAAAAGTATGATGGAATTATGACATAAAAAGTTACCTTTTACAGAATATGAGAAGGCGGCGGTATATGAATAGTTGATACACTAAACAATGATGGAGTTAGGATAGTAAATTCAGAGAATTTATAAGGTAAGAAAAGATAACGGCATATGAGAAAAATTGGAAAAGCATAGCGAATAATGAGGAGAGAATCTCGGCTTAATGACACAAGATAGCAACAACCAAGCCTATCAAAAGTTCTAAATTTAAAGTATGAATTCAAATTCAAAAACTAGAAATTCCAACAAAATCGCAAGTATAGCCAAGAAGCAAGCAACACTTCGTGAAAACAATACAAGTTACTGTGATGACGAACATGTTATTACAGTTTAGGAGATAAACCGAACAATAGTTCGCACACATTTAACAAACATAGTCATCGCTTCGTGTTCCATTGACTTCATGGCTGGGGGGGCTTATGGTGTATACCTAGCCCGCACACTAAAAGTTGTTGGCCTTTAGGCCCAGCCCAATGCTTAACCACGAACTGGGAAAAGCGGAGCCATGTCAAAGACTTACCCCCAAACTGGGATTTTAGCAACCATGATGCAGCCACGATGCATCCCATAATCTGAAATCCTAACAACGCGGAGCCATGATTGGCGATCCACTATAAATATAGGAAGACTAGCATTGGCTCAGGTAAGTAACACTAAACTAAGAAATACTAATTCTCTAAAGGAAGGAACTGACTTGATCGTCAGAGCTCTTTTCCCGGAATCACTTCTGGGATCTTTCTTACAGGTCCTCGCTTATAGTACGGTGATTACCAACCATCTTTACTGATCGGGAATACCACATCAAAACCTATATATTATCACGAACATTTTCATGAAAGGATTATTTCATCCTTTGTTTGAGTTATTTAGGTCCAAATTTTGCGTCTCTAACCATCCGTACCTTTATGATATTTATAGAAAATATTAGGTACCCAAAAATCTCATCCGCAACAATTTTGGATTTTTACAACCCTAATTTTAGACTGAAAGTGTCAATATAACCTTGCAAAACGAGAAAGTGCCAAAATGACCCTAACTTTATGTCGAAATGTGCAGTTATAACCTCTTGGTCCAATTCCGGTGTTGACTGAAGGAATTGGGCATTGATTGAAACTAAAATGTCAAAAATACCCGGGAGCCTTAAACTGAATAATTTTGTCCCTAATTTACCACTCCTTATCATATAACCCACCCGCCACCACCTCATCTTCCACCTGCGATCTCCAAACCGCCATGGCCATCACCTCCTCTTCCACCCATCACCTCCATCCCACATCTGCAATGGATACTCATCGGGAAACTAGGTCGGGGCCGAGACCAACGAACTGATGTAGCTCGATGGAAACGGTCGGTCAGTACCTCAACGTCTAACTGATCTAACCCTGCTCTGACTGCCATCTTCCACCCGGTCCACTCACTCCGACCACCATCTTTCACCCGCTCCAGCCGATTGTTCTAACCCTGGATGTTTAACTTATCTAAGCCCGCTCTGGCCAACACCTCCTCTTCCACCTGCCATCTCCGGCCAGCCGTTCTTCGGGCAATTGAATTCCTTCTCGATGAACGGACAAGCATCGAAATCATACATCAGATATAATTTGTCCGCAATCCATCTCCTAGAGAAGAAATTGCAGCTTGTTCAATTATTACAACCCACCGCCGGCGCTGACACCTTATCTATGTGGCGATAATGATGATGAAATGGAGAATCGTGATGAGAAGAGATGAGAAGAATCACATGGAAATGAGGAATCACAACGAGTAAGACGAAGGGAAGAAGAAGAAGAAAGAGGGGAAATGAGAGCATTTACGTCTTTTTGATTTTTTCCTTTTCATTAATTCAGGGGTGAAATGATCATTTCATTACATTCCGGCCAAAGTTCCCGTTGACAATTGAAGTCAACGATGACCGGGGTTAGATTAACATATATATCAATAAGTTAGGGTTAGTTTGACGCTTCCTCATTTTGCTGAGTTATATTGACACTTTCAAATAAAAAATAAAATTATTTTAGCACTTTTCTCTAAAACAAATTGCTCTAGGACAAAAGTCTATATCCCACATAGATGGAAGAAAGGAACGTTGGTCCATCAAAACCAGCCTCGCAACTGGCTTCCCAGGGACCAACGTTAAAATTCAAAAGAAAAGAGTCCAACCACAGAATTTCAAAAGTAAGGATTCCAAAGAGAGAGCATGTTGCCCTTTTAAGGCTTTTGTAGAACTGAGGTTCACATTTGGAATTGAAGAGTATCTAAATCCTAAGCCATTAAACATGCCGGCCAAGATGCAAAGGGCCAAAGGCTGGTGGTAATGAGAAAATGTTCTCCCTTTTGTTGCAACTTGCAGATAAGATACCATTCATGTAAGGGAAGAAGCACAAAATGTGATGATCCAGAAAAGAGCATATATTTAAGGTCGCAAAATAGCCACACATAAATGCGATCCAATCCAATGTAACAGCACCAAATCTTTTTAAAAGATATAAAAATAAAAGAGCATAAGTTCAATCATGACATTTTTAATTTAGATCTTGTATTTTTTTACTTATAATATTATATACTTTAATTTAAATGCATGATAAATTATACTTATTTAAAATTTAAAAATCTATGAAAATGCGGTGTAAGAAAATAAATATTAAGTTAACAATTACAATGTTCAAATTAAAATTACAATTTTCAAATTAAAAGGTACAACGTACAGTGATATTTCCCTAAATTATTAAATAATATAAAATACGTACTCTCTCCGTCCTACCTGTATTTGCATATGTTGAGTTTTGCAAGTTGACCAAATATATTTTTGACCGTTAATGTCTTTACTTGTGCACATTTAAAAAAAATGTTTTACAATACTTATTAAAAGTGGACACTAAATCACGATTTTTTGTTAAAGTGGATAAATTTTAACAAAGCCTCGTTTTACACCGTCTACATGTTCAATAGATCATTTTAGAGTGGATCTCCTGATATGCGGCCTGTCCATAAGCTTATGGACAGGTCAGAGACCAATATGCAATTAATGTAAATTAATCAAACCTTTCCTCCCCAAATTGAAGCACGAATAATTCTTCTTCCCCAAACTCTCATCCTCAGCAAATTTCTCTATTCTCCATTATTTTTCCTTCCCAAACTCATCTCTTTCCAAAACATCAATCCCAAATTGAAGCACGAATCATTCTTCTTCCCCAAACTGTCATTCTCTGTAAATTTCTCCATTCTCCGTTCTTCTTCCTTCCCAGACTTCATCTCTTTCCCAAACTTCAATCTCTCTAGCGGAGCCATCTCACCATCTGTGTCACTTCGTCGAACCAAGGCGCCGAGAGCACTTGGAGGATCCAAAATTCTGCCTATATCTAGGGGAGAAGGGAGGGAAAGTTCCATATCTGAGCGATTTTTTTTGATTAAAACTGGATTTCAAATATATTGTAATTTTATACATCTGATTAAGGTTGTGTTATTCAATTGCGTTCAATGTGAATGATATTGTTGTCGAATGTTCCAGATGTATGAATTCTTCTGCTATGAACATGTAAAAAACATGTGGCAAATATTCAAAAAATGAACTAAGTGCTGCTGATTGTTTTTGTATATACTATGCAGTTGTTACCTTACAATACGTATCGTCTGTATTAAAACACGCACTTGTTTTAAAAACTCCGAATACAAATTATTAAACTTTTCCAGGAGATCTTGTTTAAGTTAAGTTAAAATTTTACAATTTTAAATTGTCATGTTAATTGTGCATTGATTACTATACAACATGTACTATTTAAACAAAAACACGCAACCGATTAAAAAATGTCAGTACCTTTTATGAATAGCAACACTTTTTCAAGTGTGTAAGTTACCTTACGAATTGTTTCTGTTTTCTTATAACATGCATATGTTAGCCTACAACTAGTATTTTTTTATAGTATACTACAAAAAAGAGGTTACATAATTTTGTAAATTTTTTAATAAAAAAATTCATATGAAATTCATTTGATACCTTACAATGTGTACTAATTACATTATAACTTCTATTTGTTTTCAAACAAGGGAGTAAATTTTTCTGATTTCAATTAAATAAAATTTTCTTATCGGCATGAAAACAACACATGTAATAGCATTCATACTTTGTGTAAAAATCATGCAAATGTTGTTGGTTTCATACACGAGAAGAACTCTCAAAACTTGAACAGAGGGTAAGATATGGGATAAATCCTACAAGTGCTCATAGAAAAAATCTTCTATTATGGAACTTACAATTACAACAGAATTTCTATCTAGATAAACTAACAATGTCTAATACAACGAATCAATTATTAATCTTCAAAGGTAGATTATCATTGAATTCCTTGAGTTCAGTGTCAATTTCATCTAAATCAAGCTCGTGCCAAAATTTCTTATGGAGTCCAATGTTCAATATTGTGTGATTCCATGCCACTTCAAATTTAGATCCAATTCCTGCAAAAACCCATACACATTGGATATTAACAGTTGCAGCATATAAGCAAACATGTACAATTTGTAATTCAAAACAAAACATAATCAACAATGAAAATGAAAGTCAAATGCAATAAAACTAACAAGTATATATTAGATACTAACAGATGCAATATATGAGTACACCGATGCAATTTCTAATTCAAAACAAACAACCAACAACAAATTTAAAAAGCCATACACAACACAACTAACAAGTACAGACTAGATACTAACAAATACAACATATAAGTAAACGGATGTAGCTCGTTATTCAAATTGTATGATTAACTACAAATGAAAACAAAAGGTCATACACAGTACAACTAACAAGTACACATTGAATACCAAAAGGTGCAACATATAAGTAAATAAATGCAGCTCTGAATAAAAAAACAATAAGAAAAAATAGAAGGAAAAAATATGTAATTTTACAGTACAACTAACACAGAACAGCGACGTCCAACGCTAAAAAAAAACATACCAAATCTGAACAATAGAGAAAAAATTGAGCAATAATAAAATCGAAAGCAAATTTTAAACATACAACATACCTCATCCAGCGAACAATGCAACAACCGACAAAAAAACACACCCGCAACGATACCGAATAAGAATCCGAGAAACAAGCAGATGGGAAATCGCGGGGAAAAGGCAAAGAAATTCAAATAGGAGGCGGAGAAACGCGAATAAGTGGTGGAGAAACGAGGTGAAGGGTGGGACGGATGATGAGGTGGGAATAGAATTAGGGTTTCAGGTTATATATATATAGGAATAAGTTTTAATTGTTGAGATTAAATCAACAAAAGGAATGAATGGTTCAGATGAAACCAAGTTTTCCTCTCTTTTTTTAAAATATCTAGCACCGGTATAAATTGGACAATACCGGTGCAAATGTACATGAAAAGCCACGCTGCTTTAAATGTTTTTTCTCTTTCTTTTTAGAACCCGAGAACAAACCCAGGAGATTTTTTCTAAGTACCTAGTACCGGTATAAATTGGACAATACCAATTCAAATGTACTTGAAAAGCAGCTGCTTTGCGTTGCTTTAAATGGCTTTTTTTCCCTTTCTTTTTTGGAACCCGAGAGATTTTTTTTGTACCTAGCACCGGTATAAATTGGACAATACCGGTACAAATGTACATGAAAAGCAGTTGCTTAAAGCTGCTTTAAATGGATTTCCCCTTTCTTTATGGAACCCGAGAGAGAACCCGCGATATTTTTCCTAAGTACCTAGCACCTGCATAAATTGGACAATACTGGTGCAAATGTATGTGAAAAGTAGCTGCTTGGGGTTTCTTTAAATGACTTTTTTTCCTGTCTTTTTGGAACTTAAGAGCAAACCCACGATATTTTTTCTAAGTACCTGCACGGGTATAAATTGGACAATACCGTGCAAATGCATATGAAAAGCAGCTGCTTAGTGCTGCTTTAAATGGCTTTTTTCTTTCTTTTTGGAACCCGGGAGAGTTTTTCTAAGTACCTAGCACCGGTATAAATTGGACAATACCGGTGCAAATGTATATGAAGGGTTGCTTTAGATGGTTTTTTTCTATCTTTTTGGAAACCAAGAGCAAACCCGCTAGATTTTTTCCAAGTACCTAGCACCGGTACAAATACCGGTGCTAACTCCAATATTTCAAAATTTTAATCAATTCCTCCAAAATTTTGAATGAAATTTGGGAAAATTCATTTTCCCTCCATAAATTGGAGGTGGAAAATCACAAAATTGAAGATAGCAATACAAAATTAAATAAGAGACGATTGTGTGTTCAAACTTTGGGCTACAATGGGTGACCGGATACGCCTCTTACATATTTATAGAAAATTATGCTATGGCCCAAAAATTTGTTACGACATTATCCTTCTCTAAAAAATACGCTATTTTTGTTATTCTTGCATAAATATAGAAATAGAATATAAATATTTTTCTTGGTGAAATGTTGGAAAGCGCTAGTACATGTTCTAGAGTAATTTAGAGTTGATTACTTAGAAGTATATTCAAAATTTTGCTCTTGGAAAAAATCTAGAGTTGTTCTAGAGTAATTTAGAGTTGATTACTAAGAAAGGATTGTAGATATGTTCTTGTGCTTGATTGTTGATAAATATTCTTGACGGAATTAGAAAATACAATGGATGTGTATAGGGTAGCATCACGTTCGAGCGGATTTCAATTTGGAGTTACGAGTAAAGTTTTTACTATTTGCACTTAGGTCCCTCAAAAAAAGTTGGATTCATCGAATCACGAAATTGACGGAACCAAAATGCAATTCAATAATTTATGATCGCAATTCTGCAATTTGGGCATGTATGGGTGAACGGAATGGTCTCGAAAGTCAACATTGATTACATTCTTGGAAAATTACATTGTGGTCCAAAATTGTGTTACCCCATTACTTATTGCTCCAAAATACATGAATTTGGTTATTCTTGCTTAAATGTAGAAATATAAAATAAATGATTTTTTTGGTGATATATTGAAAAGCGCTAGTACATGCTCTAAAGTAACTTATAGTTGATTACTTAGAAGCTATAAAGTGAAATTGGAATGGATTATGGTTATATTCTTGTGTTCTATTTTCAATAAATATTCTCTTACAGACATTGAAAATACAATGGATTGTATAGGGTAGAATCATGTTCGAGCGGATTTCAATTTAGAGTCACGAGTAAAGTTTTTAAATTTTGCACTTAGGTCCCTCCAAGAAAGTTGGAGTCGTCGAATCACAAAATTTGTGGAACCAAAATACAATTCAATAATATACGATTATAACTCTGTGATTTGGGCATGTATGGGTGAACAGATGGGTCTCAAAAGTAAATATTGATTACTTCTATAAATTCATGGAAAATTACACTATGGCCCAAAATTATGTTACCCCATTACTCATTGCTCCAAAATACATGATTTTTGTTATTATTGCCTAAATATAGAAACATAATACAATTATTTTTTGGGTGAAATAATGAAAAGTGCTGATAATGTTCTAGAGTAAGTTATGATTGATTATTTAAAAGAAAATCGGAAAGGATTATGGATATTTTCTTGTGCTCTATTTTCGATAAATATTCTCTTACAAACATGGAAAATACAATGGGGTTTATAGGGTAGCATCACGTTCGAGCAGATTTCAATTTAGAGTAACTAGTAAAGTTTTTACTTTTTGCACTTAGGTCCCTCCAAGAAAGTTGGAGTCGTCGAATCACGAAATTGGCAGACCAAAATACAATTCATTAACATATGATTGCAACTCTACGTTTTGGGCATGTATGGGTTAACGGAAAGGTCTCAAAAGTAAACATTGGTTACTTCTATAAATTCTTGAAAAATTAGACTGTGGGTCAAAATTATGTTACTCCAGTACCTTGCTCCAAAATACATGATTTTTGTTATTCTTGCCTAAATGTACAAATATAAAATAAATAATTTTTTGGGTGAAGTATTGAAAAGCGCTTGTAATGTTCTAGACTAACTTATAGTTGATTACTTAGAGTTACAGAGTGAAATCGAAAAAAATTA
>JAULKJ010308239.1:0-11116 GCA_032355405.1 Rubia balearica | reverse complement strand
TGCTTCACTGCTCCTTCTCTTCTTCTTTGTGTTTAACGCTTTATTTAAATTTAATTTGGTAAGAACAAATAACCCTAATTTCTTGAATTCAAAATTTTGAGTGTTTAAATTGTCACTAACCGTGCCTGTTACCGTAGCATCTGCAGAAAGAAGTTTCTCAAAAGTGAAGTTGATTAAATCTTATTTACGGACAATAATGACTTAAAATAAGTTAAATGCTTGAGCAATATTGAAAATAGAAAAAAATTTGTTGAAAACTATTGATATTGATGATATAATTGATGATTTTGCTTCTAAAAGTGCAAGAATGAGTCATATAAAATAGGGTGCAGGTACAAATTTTTTGCGATGGAGTCTCTTGGCTTTGTCTCATTTTTGCGAGTATTTTGCACCTTTGTATTAATTCTTTTTATTTTTTAACCATCACACTTATATACTCCCTCCATCCCATAATGATCGTCCTGATTTTTATATTGGGATGTCCCACAATGATCTTCCTATATCTATTATTTCCATTTTTAGTCTAACAATAATACCTAAAATACCACAATCATCCCTACTTCAAATATTAAATTACCTAAAATACCAAATGTAAAGTGATTTTACCCAAAAGTTACTCCTTCCCCACATGCCCAGTACCCATTTTTGTGGGCCATTAGTATCCTTTGACAGCCACATGTAGTAGCCTTTCCAATAGAGTAGCAGCCTTTGTCATCACTCTTAATGTGTATACATTTTTCCTTCTGGAACGTCATTAAGCGACGGAGAGAGTATTCAATATATTAAAGAAAAATTATTCTTTGTGTGCAGAGAATTAGCATAATAGGAGAAAATTAGTGCACAAGCTTATCTACCTAGATCATACAACACGTGATCGATGTTTTTGAATTATAGCGGTAGGGGATGATTAAAACAATGTAATATTTTTTCAGGGTAGTGGTTTATGTCCTCCTTATTTTTATTTTAATATTTTCATAAATATAAAAATAGGCATGGGGTGAGCCTTCTAGCATTGCACTTGACTAGTTTTGAGTTCCTAGCAAATACTAATTTGTATTTTTAATTGTTGCCGATTATATTTATAAGGGGCCAAAAGAAATTTTTCGCACAATGCCTCGGTATCCATTGGACTAGCTGTGAGCAGGAGAAGAAACCCTAAAATTTTTCTCTCTACACTTGCTCATCTACAGGTTTCTTCCCTGACCATTTTTCATCTTTAGTCATGCTTTATATTCTGGTCACAATGTACCCACTTTCTGCAGATTATTTACAACGGTGACTTTTATCAACAATGATTTTTAATTTTTTTTGGAATTGTTCACGGCCTTGAACATGCACTTTCATCGAATTGTTTATAGTTTAGTAAAACTGAATGTGGATACTTAGTTTCTTGTAAAAACTGAATGTTTTCCTTGTGATAAATAATCTTCATTTCTCGTGAATGTATAGTTTTTTTTAGTTGTTTTCATCTTGGATTTTTTCCTTAATGTCTTACTTGGGATTCAAAGAAAGATTGTGGCATGCAATGGTTTGGTTCCTAATGTAATGTCTTGTTTTTGTGCTTGCGGTATCTTAGTTCCTAGAACTAGATCTAAATGAAATAAAAATTGGTATGGCACAACCAAAACCCCTCCTAAAACATACCAATTCGATTCAATACACAGTAAATTCTCACCACTTATAAAAAAACATTAAACATGTGTTAAATATGTCATAATTCTTGCCATTTGAGTGGAGCTTTACACTCCTTTATAAAACCACATAAAAAACAGGTGCAGGGCCGGCCCGAATGTAGTGCAGGCGGGCGAACGCACATGGCCCAATATTTGAAAGGCCCAAAATTTTTATATTTACCTATTATATATGGGTAAAAGTTTTTAATTTTTTTTCATTTGTGGAATGGAGGCCCGATTATTTTATTTGTAGAGATTGTACAAAATTGAATTGTGCCTGCTCTATTTACATAGTATGGGCCAATTTTTATCTTCTTTTATTTTCTTTTAAATTTTTCAGAAAATAATATTCTTTTCTTTTTATTACATTTGGGCTATTTCTTGCCTCTTGGGCTCTTTTAATCAATTTGCATTGTTCATGGGCCAATTTTAAAGTATCAATTTTTTCTAATTCCATGCTTGATTAAAGTATTTAACCTAGACAAATACAAAAACTAATACTACAGTATCTAATTCTCTAGTCTCATCTCTTCCCTGCTTTCCCTTTGTGCCGAATCGCCGATTGACGAATCAAGTCCCATCTTTTCTCCACACATGCAAATTCTCCATTTCTCTGGTGGAACTAATTTTCTAGGGCGCTCTTCACTGCTCTTTCTCCGCTTCTTTGTAATTCGAACGTTCTTTTATTGAATTTGGTAAGAACAAATAAGCCTAATTTCTTGAATTGTAAAATTTGAGTGTTAAATTGTTACTAACCGTGCATGATACTGTAGCATCTACAGAAAGAATTTTTTCAAAATTGAAATTGATTAAATCTTATTTACGGACAACTATGACTCAAGATAGGTTAAATGCTTTAGCAATATTGAGCATAGAATTTTTTTTGAAACCTATTTATCTTGATGATATAATTGATGATTTTTCCTTTAAAAGTGCAAGAGAGAGTCATATAAAATAGAGTGCTGGTACAACAATTTTGCGATGGAGTCTCTAGTCTTTGTCCCATTTTATGAGTATTTTGTACATATAAATTACTTCTTTTTATTTTTTAACAATCACACTTATATATATTCAATATATCAAAGAAAAATTATTTTTTGTGCGCAGAGAATGAGCAAAATAGGAAAAAATTAGTGCACAAGCTTGTCTACCTAGATCGTACAACATGTGATTGATATTTTTGAATTATATATAGCGGTAGAGGATGATTAAAACAATGTTATATTTTTTAGGGTACTGGTTTATATCCCCCTAATTTTTTTTATTTTAAAATTTTAATAAATATAAAAAAAACAGGCATGAGGTGAGCCTCCTAGCATTGCACTTGGCTAATTTCAAATCCCCAACAAAGACTAGTCTATATTTTTGAATTTTTATTGATTTTTTTTATAAGGGGCCAAAATAAAAATTTCGCATAGGACCTCAAAATCAATTGGACCAACGCTGAGCGGGAGAAGAAATCCTAAATTTTTTACCTCCACATCTGCTCATCTACGAGTTTCTGCCCCGTCCTTTTTGTTGGGAATACTCCTCAAATTCTAAATACTATGGGAATTGAGTTAGAGGTCTTTGTCCTAGATGGGTTAGGAGAGTTAGGCCCAATAGAATTAGACCTATGGTTATGGTAGAGTTTTAGTATAAATATCTCATATTTGTGCTATAACCACCATGTGTGAGTTAAAGTTTGTGGTTGATTAAAGATAATAGAATTGAGTGCGGAGAGACATCGTGTGTTAAGAGATAGAACATACATTGTAAACTCTTTCTATTTTCTAGTGGATTGGAATCTTTTGATTCTCGTTTTTTCCTAGTTTGGGTTTTTCACGTAAAATTCGTGTGTTTGTTCTTTTAATTATTGATTGTGTCTTTCCCTGGTAGTAAATGAGATATTTTTAATCGTGACAAGGTGAAGGTCCAGGTTAAAAATACCCAACACTTTTCTCATTTTTAGTCATGCTTAATCTTTTGGTCACAATGTATCCACTTTCTGCTGATTATTTACAACGATGACTTTTGTCAACAGTGATTTTTAAAAATTAAATTGTTCATGGACTTAAACCTGTGCTTTCATAAAATATTTTACAGTTTAGTAAATCTAAATGTTGATAATTAGTTTCTTTTAAAAGCTGAATGTTTTGCTTGTGATGAATAATACTCATTTCTTGTGAGTGTATTGTCTTTAAAGTTTTTGTCATCTTGGATTTTTTTCTTTAATGACTTGAGATTCCAGGATTGATTGTGCCGTGTGATGGTTTTGGTTCCTACAGTAATATCTTGTTATTGCTTACGGTATCTTGGTTCCTAGAACTAGAATCTGAATTAAATGAAAATTGGTATCGCACAACCAAAACCCTTCCTAAAACCCTTCCAACTCCATTCAATACACAGTAAATTCTCACCATTTATAAAAATGCATTAATTTGTATTAAATATGTCGGAATTCTCACCATTTTGTGTTGAACTTTAACCTCTATAGAAAACCACATAACAAGCAGGACCATGGTCGGCCCGAATGTCGTGCAGGCGGGCGACCACAAGGGGACCAATATTTGAAGGCGCCCAAAAAATTATATATTGGTAAAATTTCTGTAAACTTTTTTTCACTTATTGAGTGGAGGCCCAATTATTTGTATTCATAGAGGTTGTACAAAATTGAATTTGGACTATTTTATTTACATATTATGTGCCAATTTTTATCTTTCTTCTTTTTTATTTTCTTTTAAATATTTGAGAAAATAATTTCCTTTTCCATTAATTAAATTTGGGCCTTTTCATGTCTCTTGTTCCCTTTTAATCAATTTGCATTGCTGTTGGGCCAATTTTTAAAATATCCATTCTTTTTTAATTCCATGCTTGATTAAAGTATTTAACCTAGACCAATAAAAAACTAATGCTACAGTATCTAATTCTCTCTTCTCATCTCTACTCTGCCCTTTGCGTTGAATCGCCGATTGCCGAATCATGTCTCATCTTTGCTTTGGGCATGCAAATTCTCAATTTTTCCGGTGGAATTAATTTTCAACGACAAGCTTCATTGCTCCTTCTCCGATTCTTTGTATTTTGCACGTTCGTTAAATATAATTTGATAAGAACAAATAACCCTAATTTCTTGAATTCAAAATTTTAAATTTTTAACTTTTTATTAACCGATCCTGTTACTGTAGCATCGGAAAAAGAAGTTTTTCAAAATTGAAATTGATTAAATATTATTTGTGGAAAACTAAGACTCAAAGTAGATTAAATGCTTAACAATATTGAGCATATAATTTTTTTTGTTGAAAACTATTTAAGTTATTGATATAATTGATAATTTTGCCTCTAAAAGTACAAGGAGGAGTCATATAAATTGGAGTGCAGGTACAACCATTTTGCGATGCAGTCTCTTGGCCTTGTCTTATTTTTGTGAGTATTTTGTACAGATGAATTACTTCTTTTTATTTTTTAACAATCACACTTATATATTCAATATATCATAGAAAAATAATTCTTTGTGTGCAGAGAATGAGAAAAATAGAAGAAAATTAAGCTTGTCTACCTAGAGCAAACAACATGTGATTGGTGTTCTTGAACTATAGCGGTAGAGAATAGTTAAAACAATATACTATTTTTAGGGTACTGGTTTATGCCCCCCCATTTTTATTTTAAAATTTTAATAAATATAAAAACAGGCATGGGGTGAGTCTCCTAGCATTGCACTTGGCTAGTTTCCAATCCTCAACAAATACTAGTCTGTATTTTAAATTGTTACCGATTATTTATAAGGGGCCAAAATAAAAATTTTGCACAGGGCCTCAAAATCTATTGGACTGGTCCTGAGCAGGAGAAGAAACCCTTAAACTTTACCTCTACACTTTATCATCTACAGGTGTCTTCCCCCCTTTCTCATCTTTAGTCATGCTTAATCTTCTGGTCACATTGTACCCACTTTCTGCTGATTATTTACAATGGTGACTTTTGTCAACATTGATTTTAAAAAAAATTGAATTGTTCACAACCTTTAACCTGCATCTTCATCGAATAGTTTATATTTTAATAAAGCTGAATGTGGATACCATGTTTCTTGTAAAAGCTGAATGTTTTCCTTGTGATGAATAATCCTCATTTCTTATAAGTGTATTGTCTTTAAAGTTTTTGTCATCTTGGATATTTTTTATTTAATGTTGGATTTGGGATTCCAAGATAGATTGTGGCGTGTGATGATTTTGGTTCCTATTTTAATGTCTTGTTTGTGCTTGTGGTATCTTGGTTCCTAGAACTAGAATATAAATGAAATGAAAATCTGTATGGCACAACCAAAACCCTCCTAAAACCTACCAACTCCATTCAATACATAGTAAAATCTCACATTTATAAAATGCATTAAATATGTATTACATATGTTGTAATAATCACCATTTAGAGTGGAGGTTTACACCCCCTATATAAAACCACATAAAAAGTGGGAGCAGGGTCAGCCCGAATGTAGTGTGGACGGGGGACTGCAAAGGAATTCCCCGCATTAGCACCCAACAAAAAAGGTCCCTATTAAGTCTTTAAGGAATACGAGGGTGGAAGCTACGTACTTGAGGACATGATGGACATCAAATCTTGAGAAAATGGAGCATTGCCAACTTCCGAGATACTAGCACTGAGCAGCGCAGGTGCACAATCTTTATTCTAGGCATCTTCGTAATCCAGACAAGCCATAACTTCTCGAAAACAAAAGTAAATTGGCTGGAAATACTTTCTTCTTTTTGTAATCAGAAGGCTGGGATCGTTCACTCCAAGAGAAATAATAGGGCTATATATTTTTATAGTAAAATTATATTTAAATTTAAAAAACACTATGTGCATCTTCCCAATAAATCCTAACTATTGATGATCTTCCCTCATAAAGTTCAAGGCCTAATTGTTGAAGATCGACTCTCACAAACTCTTAAGGACAAATCATCAAGGATCATCTCTTGTAAATCTTAAGTCCAATCATTGAGGATCAAATCTCGTTATTATTAAGGCTAGTCACCGAAGAACGACTCTCATAAAGTTTATGGTTAATCATTGAGGACCGACTCTCATTATTCTTAAGGTCAATCATTGGGATCAACTCTAATAAACTTTAGGCCAATCAATGAGGATCGAATCTCATAAGTATTAAAGCTAATTATTGAGGATAAGCTCTCATGAATTTTAAAGTCAAAGCCATACTGATAGGGACCAGCTCCCATGATCTTAGGAATTGGAATCTATTCCCGAAATGTCCAAAAAGATGAACACTCGGTCCAAGGGGTTCAAAGGATAGTTTTGTGTAATTTCATACACAAGAGTCACCAAGTGTATGTGTTAGTAAGTAAGGGGAGGGGGGCGAGGTTGTGTGAGTAATTAATCCAACAACTAAAAATATGCAAATGTAAATAACAGTTAAATATGATGTAAATGAGCATTGGGGGAATTTGTGCCACATGTTTAACATTCACATTCCTATTCAGTTAATCATATATTTATTAACCTATGCTTTATCACACAAAGTGGAGAGCTTGACTCAGCTAGAATTCCCATGATGACTAATATCCCGTTTCTGCCCCCCTCATCAAACTCTCACCTCCGCCCGATATAGCTAATATTTTCTCTTTAATTTTGTGATTTTTAAGAGTGTTCATGTCATGTGATAGGATTTTTTTCTTAGTGTTGATTTCACTATAAATCCATATTAACTGGCAAGTAATGTGTGGTGTGACATTAGATTTTTGTTCTTCTTATTTGGAGCCATCAGGTGGGTCTTTGATCCTTATCAAAGGTGCTACGATTTTTAACATGAAGAGTGATTCTAATAATTTTGAAAATCAATATTTTTACAAGGTGATTCCTATCACGGCTTGTACGAATAGTTTTCACAATAGTTCTTTAGTAATGTGTAGTGTAACATTGAAATTGTTTTCTTCTTATTTGGAGCCATCAATTGGGTCTTTCATCCTTATAAAAGGTGTTTCGAGTTTCAACTTGAAGAGTGATTCTATTAATTTTAAAAATCAAGATTTTGGCCAGGTGATTCATATCACGGCTTGTACAAACAGTTCTTCAGTAATGTGTACCGTGACATAGGAGTTGTGTTATTTGTATTTGTACATGTGAGTGTTTGATCCTCTTCAAAGGTGCTTCGAGTTTCAATCTGAAGAGTTATTCTAATAATTTTTTAAATCAAGATTTTCACAAAAGGATTAATATCACGACTTGTGCAAAAAATTCCCAAAAAAATTCTTCATACGTATGCGATCTAAGTAAAGCTCGACAGGATGTTGGTTGAGAATTTTATCTTCAAATCCCACTACCCGACTTTGACCATTCAAACCGGGTGTAATCATTTCCATTTGTGGTAAGTTATATGGTATACCTAGGGTAATATATGCATTGTATTCCCACAGATATTTTGTGTATTTATATTGTAGGGATGTGTATTATGCTCTGTAAAATTGTGCATTATCATAATTTAATTGTGATCATTATTGTATGCAAGGGTACAATATAAGAATTGTCCATTTGGAATGAATAGACCGTTATGGTTTGTGAAATTTGGTGTTACCTGAATTCGTTAATTACCTCAACTATGTTCCAACATTATTTATCTAACTAAGTATGTAAAATTAGTACAAAGACACATACTTGGTTACGCAGTTGAGTGGAATTCACCTATGTTTGCAAGGCCTAGCCCAGTTCAGAATAAATTCATTAATCAGAAAGATACAGCACAATGTACACCATACAACTATACTTATCTTTTATTTTTAAAACGTGTGGATTTTGAAAGCTTCCCTTGCTATCGATCCGCCTTGATCAGACTCTCTCTGACCTTGATACTCATCGACGCTGAGTCTCATCCTCCCGAGGAATTAATGCATCCGATTCTGAACTTAGATCAACAAAGTTTTGATCATGTTGGAACACAACTCTGAGCTCCCAGTTGCTCTCAATATATGAAAACCTGAATGCATATTTTCTCCACTTAAATCCGTAAGTAGCTACATTCTCTATGCGAATAGAATTCCTTCTCCATAAAATATTCTGATAACAATCAAATCCCTTGGAGATAGAAATTACCTAATCTAATCCCTTTAAGTAAGGAATTATATTGTCTCATCCATGTCTTAACCAAAACTGAATATTCCAATTCCTTAAATTTAATCCAATCCCATAAATAAATGAGTTAATATATTCTACAATCAAATACAATTGGACAAAGTGTACTGCTTCTCGGATTTTATCTTCGAACATTCCTTAATCACCGAAAAGACTTTCTATGGTGCTACAACACAATAATTTAATCTTTCCATAATTTTCACAAATTGCCAATTTAATAATTATGGACTTTACAATCTCCCCCTTTGGCATTTTGTGGACAAATCAATCTTTGGATTCTCAAACCAAAAACTATGCAAATAGAACAATCAGGGCAACATGGATGTTGGAACACAAGTTTAAACACATTTAGCTCCCCCTAAATTCCACTGCTCCAAAATGAATAATCATTCATATCCATGTTTGAACATCAACCAGACCATCAATAATGTAGCAAAATTTCAGAAAAGATTTACCCGATGTTGGAACATCAGTTCAACTGACTGTCAGAAATCCGACAATAAATCCAATTCTACCAAGCCAAAAATACCAAAAGTTATCCATAATCACCCAAACTAATATAAAAAATTCAGAATTCCAATGCATCCAGCCAAGCGCAAGATACTATCAGAAATTTAGAAATCCAGTAGCCAAAATCCAAAAGTACTCCCTATTTGGGCCATAATACACGCCAATGTATCAAAATATCAGAATATTAAAAAAACTTAGAAAATTAAGCAAATCAACTAAGCATTCAGCGGGCAAGTTATGCTTACATGGCTGCTAATTGAACCTTCAAGGCTAAAATCTTGGCCTGCCAACTTCTTGGCTTCTCTGACTTTCTTATCTGTATCTGAGGAAGTTCCAACCTATGATGGTTTCCAAGGAAGATCTTTTACTATCCTTAACTGGAATTTCTTCTTGTTCGACTTAAGGGGAACAACATACACCACTACATCACTCTCCTCAGCTTTTACCTTTTCTCCTTTGAGAACACCAGAAATGATACATGGATATGGTAAAAAATTCTTGACCCGAGATGATATAGCATGATCAACTATGATTTCTTGGATAAAGAGATAAAAATTTATAGGAGTCTTAGGGCCAATACAATACAACAATTTAGCCATATCTCGGGTTAAGGTAGTGATGTTAGAAGAGGGAATCCAACCGTTATTGGCAACTTGGAATAAGCAGAAGTAACCGGTGCTGAGATGTGAATAAGTTTCATTACCTTGAGTTGGCCACTGAGTCTGATATCCTCTAGTGATTTCTGTCAGGATTTGATCATAGCTGTCTGAGAAATCCTTAGGATAGACAGTCTCAAATTTTGGAGTAGTTAGTCTTAGCACCTTGTTGATCTGTTCCATGGAAAATCTGACAACCTTGCCTCAGACATAAACCCTTTTGAACCACACCAAATCGGTATCTAGGTTCCCTTCCATCAGATTTGAGTAAAATTCCTGCAAGAAATCCTGATTGTACTCCTTGTATACAGAGGCATCTGTGGTGAACCCTAGATACTCCCAAAACTCAATAAATTCACAGCTCGTGTAAGCAGTCAAGTCAATTGGTCTCTCTACCATAATCTTATTCTGGAAAATTGTTTTGCAGATTTCCAGAAACCCCTCATCAAAGAATTCAAAATCTAATGCCTCCTCAGCAGAAGGACCAGGTCTTGAACTTTGACCAGCTTTGGCCTGTGTCTTTTTCATTTTGAGGTCAGGCTGTGAGGACTCAGGTATTGGTGCCTTTCTCTTTGATCTCCTTGGACAAGTTTGAACAAACTCATCCAGAACTTCATTGTTGGAGTACACAAGGTCCTGCTTATCAGTTTCAACTACAAATTCCTCATCATAAATCTCAATCACTTTCTCAGCTTTTTCATTTTGTGGGCCTAACGTTGGAAAATCATCAAGGCCTGGTTCTGTATCCTCCATATCTTCTTCCTTTGCTTCCATCCCTAGTGTTAAAACATGCTCTTCTGCAGCTACATCATCCTTCTCAACTGGGTGCTCTTGTTCTGGTGTTGGAACGTGATCTGTTCCACCCCTAACATCATAATATTCTTTCTCTATGCCCACCTCTTCTGATTGATTATCAGCTTCTTTAGTATCCATGTCATCAATTTCCATGTCCACACACTCCCTGCATCCATTGTCGGTGTTGGAACATCAGCACCATCTTGATCTTCCATCTCCTTGTCATCAAAAAGTACTATCACAGTTGGACGAGCATTCCTAACCCTCTCAGCTAGGGGTGCTTATTGAGTCGAGCATCTCGTGAGCAACTCGCACTCGACTCGGTCAAAACTCGGTCAAAGCTCGACTCGATTTTGGCTCGACTCGAACTCG
>JAULKJ010308231.1:0-11116 GCA_032355405.1 Rubia balearica | reverse complement strand
TGTATAAGCTACCTAGATCTACGAAACTGACCGAGAGGTGAAGGCGGATAATACTTGTTAACGCTCAGACCCTTCAATGTCCTCCTGACTCGATTGATGAAGGTGAAGGCGGATAGTAATACCGAAGTATTCTAACTCTCGGACCCTTCGACATCCTTCAACTATAGATTCAATCCTTCTGCCAAGAAAGATCAAACAAAAATATTTAAAATATAACATGAAAGAGTTTATAAATTTATAACCAAAATTTCAAAAATAAAATATACAAAACTCGAAAACCTATGAAGATTTCGGCCACAGGTTCTTTTTCTTTGCTCTTATACCAAATTATATGAATCTCCTTGCGAAGACTCTGGATTGTGGAATTTTATATTTTCTACAACAAGAGGGATCTCTCCCAAACACTAATGTGGCTGCACGAAATTCAAGAGTCTAGCCCTCGGGGTACTCTTGATTTTGACTTGCTCCCTAACTAGCCTGCATGATTAGTTCACAAGGTTTATTGATATTTAATTAACCCGCAGGATTAAGAAACAATGAAGACACTGACAAATAATGAGTATAAATTGAAAATTTTGAATATTTGATTGATAAATGGTTAATAAAATTTGTGAACAAGCTCGGCCATAAAACCCTAATCACAACTGGAAACTGATTCGACTTATTGAAGCTTTAAGAAGCTAAAATCATTTCTAACTAAAATACCTAAAATAAATGGTAACTATGGTAATCTGGTTAAGATTTTTCAAGAAGTAACCTTGAAAAATTTTACCTCATCTAATCACCAAATCTAAGTCTAATCAGAATAAAACTGAATATTCTAAACCCTAGTGGACTGTATTTTTTGAAATTCAGCTCTTCAAGGCCCACAAGGCCGAGCTAACAGTCCAATAAAACCAAAATGAAATAATTTTACAATATTTTACAAAGATCACACTACCTCGTTGAAAACCCAGCGGGGTAAAAAAGAGTATAATGTTCTTCACGACGTCTTCAGTTAATCGACAAAATTGAATAATTAATCCAACCCAAGCTGACTTATTCTAGAATTCTTCATCATGAAGCTGATCCATTAAAGCATTCAATGTCGTATCTCTAAGCTTCGTTCTTGACCTTTTCATTGGTCAGCCATGTCATTTAGAGGATCCCGAATATAACCCTTAAATGTTTGATCAAGTCATGGAATGTTTTGATTTATGGTGGTAGTCATCTTGGCATCTCCATAAGATGCTTTCTTAAATTCCTCAATTAATTATCACCCCCAGTACGCTTCCGTAATTTCTATTTTCCATGGATAATGGTGGATACATAGCTGCAGCTATGAGTTTCGGCAGCGGCAGCGACGGAGGAATCAGTGACTTCCTGAGCCCACTTCCGGTCCTAAAGAAAATGTTCAAAATTGTAGGGGATCCCATGATGAACTCCATCATTTGATGGAGCCCAAGCAATGGCCGCAACTTTATAATTTGGGATTGCCACCATTTCTCGGAGGAGCTTCTTCTCGTGCATTCAGTCACAACCATTTTTTCGCTTTCTGCAAGAAATTGACTCCTATGTAAGAACCTACATATATTAGTGTGTGTGCATGTATTATATGTTTATTTTGGAAAACCTTTGATTTAACTCGAGATGAATGTTTTTGAAAGTTTTAGTATTCTGCATAAAAGAGGGTTTTAAATGTTTATACACTTATACAAATTTTGGTGTTGTAACTTGATATACTTTAGGGGTTCAAGAATATTGATCCAAATGCATTGGTGCTAGGTAATAAGTTCTTCCAAAAGTGGAAGAAGCTTTTGTTGGGGCACATCAAGAATAAGAACTGGACGTACATTAATATTGGACATTCAATAATGTACTATAATGTTATCTATAGGAGACTGTGGACCCATGTGTAATAAATAATCTATTTTTGGGTATTATTCCATGATTAATTTCTACTAATGGATTTATTATCTCATGTCAGAGGAGAAGGCCTAGTTCATCGGACCTTAATAAGAGGTAAGAAGGGGCTCATAAAATATAAAATATGTATTTAACTTAAAATTTTTAAAAAAATTAATCTAAAATAGTTGAAGATTTGGAATTTTTGGCCCCATGAAATATTGTGCAATGAGCAGCTGCCCATAAATTATTCCCTGAATATGCCCGGATAAATCGATTCATTTCAGAATTTCAGTAGTTTCTCCTTGAGAAGTTTGAATTTTGAAAATTGAACATATAAAAGAGCCAAAAGATCAAATTATTTGTATCACTTAATATAAAAATAGTTTAATATTTACAAATTTTGGTACCCTAGAAATATTGTGCGTTGAGTTGCCCCCTAATTTGCAGTCCCACAAAACTGCAATGAAATCTGCACGAAATATTTGACTCAACAACTAATAGTACGTTCAATTATTGAGAACTGTTGAAATGTGAAAATTGATAAAACAAGAACTATCACTGAATAAAGTGAGTCAAATTATCCATCCCAACCTTCAATACCCCTTTACTCTTACTGTGAAAACTACCATTTTTACAACCCAAGCCAAAGTGAAACCTCTAAGCGTAGCCCTGGATTTAAGTTCAACCTCTTTGAGAGCTAGGTGAAATGTGGTGAAGGACGAGCCTTTGATCTTCATTGACAACGAGGAGGCTTTCGCAAATCTTAGTTCTAGCAGCGACATCAACAACAGAGGGGAGTTCTCCAATCCGCAGAGAAATTCTTTAATATTGATATTTTTTAATCTAAATTTGGAAGTATATATGTCTCTCTGATTTATTGTGGATGCAATTAATAAATTTTATTGATTACATTCACTGCATGACTTCAACAACAATTTGAATCCTTGTACTATATTAGCATTGGATGCTTCCTTAAATCCACCAACTAATTCTCACCCCAAGTATGCTCCAAAAATTTCCATTTCTCCATGGATAATGGGGGATATGAAGCTGTAGTTACGAGTCCCGGCACAGGCGGCAGTAACGGAGGAATCAGTGACGGCTTGAGCCCACTGCCGTTTCTTGAGAAAAATTACGAGATTATGGACTATTTTATAATGAACTCCATCTTTTCTGAGAGAAATTGACCCCTATGTAAACCTATAAATAAACTGAGTGTGCGTGTTTTATTAGTTTATTTTGGATAAACTATGAATTAACTCAAGATTAAAGTTTTTTTTAATGTTTTAGTATTCTTCATAAAAGAGGTTTTTAATTATTTATACACTTATACAAGTTTTGGTGTTGTAATTTGATATAATATAGGGTTTTAAGAAGATCGATCCAAACACATGGGAGCTGGGCAATATGTTCTTCCAAAAGGGGACGAAGTATTTGTTGGGGCTCATCAAGAACAAGAAGTACAATAATATTGGACATTAAATAACGTACTACAGTGTAATCTATAGGAGTCTGTCGACCTATGTGTAGTAAATAATCTATTTTTGGGTATTTTACTAATGGCTATATGATCTTATGTCAGAGATGAAGGCCTAGTTCATCGGATCCTAATAAGAGAGATAAGGAGGGGATCTTAAAATATAAAATTAGAATCTAACTTAAATTTTTTAAAAACTTAATATAAAACAGTTGAATAATTAGTAAATTTTGGCCCCTGGAAATATTGTGCAATGAGTGACTGCCCGTAAAATAGGCCCTGAATATGCATAAAGAATTCGATTCATTTTGGAATTTACAATAGTTTCAGCCCTTGAGAATTTTGAAATGTGAAAATTCAACAAATAAAAGAACCAAAATATTAAATTAATCATATCACTTAATATAAAAAGAGGCTAATGTTTAAAAAAATTGGATCCCCAGAAATATTGGGATTTGAACGATCCCTCAAATTTACCCTCTCACAAAACTACAACGAAATCGGCACAAAATATTCAACTCAACAACTTATAGTACATTCACTAATTAAGAATTGTTTAAATGTGAAAATTGATAAAACAAGAACTATCACTGAATCAACTAAATGAAATTACCCATCCCAACCTTCAACCCCCTTTTAAGTTTTTTGAGAAAACTACCCATTTTACAACCCCCAGACAAACTTAAACCTCCAAGCATAGCCTTCGGTTTCAGTTCATCCTCTTTGAGGGCCGGATGAAATGTGATGAAGGACGAGCCTTTATTTTCATCGACGAGGAGGAGATTTTTGCAAATCTTAGTTCCGGTAGCAACATCAACGGCAGCAGCGAGTTCTACGATCTGCAGCGAAGTTCTTTAACATTGATATTTTTTATATCTAAATTAGAGAGCATGTATGTCTCTCAGATTAATTGTAGATGCAAGTGATAAAGCTCACTGATTACATTCACAACATGACTTCAACAATAATTTGAATCCTTATAGTGTATTTGCATTGGATTAAGGTGGATACAAAGCTGCACGAGTCCGGCCATTTCTCTGATGAATTTTTTCCTGTCCATTCAGGCACAACCACTTTTCTTGCTTTCTGCAAGAAATCAACTCCTATGTAAGAACCTACACATATAAAAAAAAGTGTGTGTGCACGTTTTATATGTTTATTTTTGAAAACCTTTGAATCAACACGAGGTGAATGTGTTATAAATTTTTAATTGTCTATACACTTATGCAACTTTTGGTGTTGTAATTTGATATACTATAGGGATTCAAGAAGATCAATCCAAAAGCATGGGAGCTGGGCAATAATTTCATCTAAAAGGAGAAGAAGATTTGCTGGGGCACATCAAGAACAAGAACTAGACGTACAACAATATTGGACATTCAATAACGTGCTATAATGTAATATACAGAAGACTGTGGACCTATTTGTAATCAATAATTTTTTTGGGTATTATGCCATGAATAACTTTTACTAATGGCTTTATAATCTCATGTCCGAGGACAAGGCCAAGTTCATCTGATCCTAATAAGAGAGGTAAGGAGGGGCTCTTAAAATATAAAATTTGAATATTACTTAAAAATTAAATAAACTTAATATAAAACAGTTGAATGATTTGTAATTTTTGGCCCCTGGAAATATTGTGCAATGAGCGACTGCATATAAAATAGGCACTGAGTTTGCACGGAGAATTCGATTCATTTTGGAGTTTCCAGTAGTTTCACTCCTCGAGAATTTTGAAATGTGAATTTTTAACAAATAAAAGAACAAAAATATTAAATTAGTCATAGTACTTAATATAAAAATAGGTTAATGTTTACAAATTTTGGATCCCTAGAAATATTGTGCGTTCAACGGCCCCTTAATTTTCCCTCCCTCAAAACTGCAACGAAATCTGCACGAAATATTTGACTCAATAACTTATAGTAAGTTCATTTATTGAGAATTGTTGAAATGTGAAAATTGATAAAAACAAGAACTATCAGAATCAAGTGAATCAATTTACCAATCCCAAAATTCCGGTTCATACTCTTATAGAGCCGGATGAAATGTGGTGAAATACGAGCCTTTGATCTTCATCGACGAGGAGGAAGGTTTTGCAAATCTTAGTTCCGGAAGCGGCATCAACAGAAGCAGTGTGTTCTACAGTCTGCAAGGAGGATCTTTAATATTTATATTTTTAAATCTAAATTAGGAAGCATATATGTCTCTAAGATTAATTGTGGATGCAAGTGATAAAGTTCATCGATTACATTCACTGCAAGACTTCAGCAATAATTTGAAACCTTATAACATATTAGCTTTGGATGCTTCCTTAAATCCCTAAAATTATTCTCACCCCCATTCTAATTTAGTATTTTCCATTTATCCACAGATAACGGTGGATACGAAGTCGCAGTTACATGTCATGGCAGTGGCAGCAATGGAGGAATCAATGACTTACTGAGCTCACTCTCGTTCCTAAACAAATGTACAAAATTGTAGATGATCCCGTGATAAACTCTATCATTTCATGGACCATGCAATGGCTGCAGCTTTATAATTTAGGATCACCACTATTTCTTTGAGGATCTTCTTCCCATGCATTTTAGGCACAACGATTTTTCTCGTTTTCTGTGGGAAATCAACTCCTATGTAAGAACCTATATATAAACAGTGTGCGTGCGTGTTTTCTACATTTATTTTGGTAAACCTTTGAACTAACTCGAGATTAAGTATTTAAAGTTTTAGTATCCTGAAGAAAACAGGTTTTTTTTTTTATCTGTACACTTATACAAATTTTGGTGTTGTAATTTGATATACTATAGGTCTTTAATAAGATTGATCCAAATGCAAGGATATTGGGCAGTAAGTTCATCCAAAAGGGGAAGAAGCATTTGCTAAGGCACATCAAGAACAAAACAAGACGTACATTAATATTGGACATTCAATAACATACTAAAATGTAATCTATTGAGACTGTGGACCTATTTGTAATCAATAATCTATTTTTGGGTATTATGTCAAGAATAACTTTTACTAATGGATTTATGATCTATTGTCTGAGGAGGAGGCTTAGTTCATCGGATCCTAATAAGAGAGGTAAGGAGTGGCTCTTAAAATATATAATTCGAATCTGACTTAAAAATTAAATAAACTTAATATAAAACAGTTGATTGGTTTGTAATTTTCCACCCCTGGAAATATTGTGCATTGAGCAGACGTGCATAAAATAGGCTCTGAGTATGCACGGAGAATTCGATTCATTTTGGAATTTCCAGTAGTTTCACTCCTCGAGAATTTTGAAATGTGAAAATTTAACAAATAAAAGAACAAAAATATTAATTTAATCGTATCACTTAATATAAAAATTGGTTAATGTTTATGAATTTTGGATCCATAGAAATATTGTGCGTTCAACGGTCCCTTAATTTTTCCTCCCAATAAACTTCAACGAAATCTGCAAGAAATATTCGACTCAATAACTATAGTACGTTCACTGATTGAGAATTGTTGAAATGTGAAAATTGATAAACAAGAATTCTCACTGAATCAAGTGAGCCAATTTTCCCATCCCAAAATTCCGGTTCATACTCTTAGAGAGCTGGATGAAATGTGGGGAAAGACGAGCCTTTGATCTTCATCGACGAGGAGGAAGCTTTTGCAAATCTTAGTTCTGGCAGCGGCATCAACAATATGCAAGGAAGACCTTTCATATTGGAATTTTTTAATCTAAATTAGGAAGCATATATGTCTCTCATATTAATTGTGGATGCAAGTGATAAAGTTCATTGATTACATTCACTGCATGACTTCAACAATAATTTAAATCCTTATAATATATTAGCTTTGGATGGTTCCTTATATCCCTTAACCAATTCTAACCCCTAGTCTACTTTAGTAATTTCCATTTAACCAATTCCCTGATTTGTAATTTTTTACCCCTGGAAATATTGTGCATTGAGCGGACGTGCATAAAATAGGCTCTGAATATGCAAGGAGAATTCTATTCATTTTTTTAATTTCCAGTAGTTTCACTCCTTCAAAATTTTGAAATGTGAAAATTTAACAATTAAAAGAACAAAAATATTAAATTAATCTTATCACTTAAAATAAAAATAGGCTAATGTTTACAAATTTTGAATCCCAAGAAATATTATGCGTACAATGATCTCTCAATCTTTACCTCCCACAAAAATGTTACGAAATTTGCACAAAATATTCGACTCAATAACTTATTGTACGTTCACTTATTGAGAATTGTTGAAATGTGAAAAATGATAAACAAGAACTATCACTGAATCAAGTGAGTCAATTTACCCATACCAAAATTTTGGTTCGTACTCTTAGAGAGCCGAATGAAATGTGGTGAAATACGAGCCTTTGATCTTCACCGACGAGGAGGAAGCTTTTGCAAATCTTAGTTCCGCCAGCGGCATCAACGGAAGCGGTGAGTTCTATAATCTGTAGGGAAGATCTTTAATATTGGTATTTTTTTAATCTAAATTAGGAAGCATATATGTCTCTTAGATTAATTGTGGATGCAAGTGATAAAGTTCATTGATTACATTCACTGCATGACTTCAGTAATAATTTTAATCCTTATAATACATTAGCTTTGGATGCTTCCTTAAATCCCTTAACTAATTATCACCCCAGTCTACTTCAGTAATTTCCATTTATCCAAGAATAACGGTGGAAGCTGAAGTTACGGGTCAAGCTGGCCGCGGCAGCACCGAAGGAATCAGTGATGTATTGAGCCCACTCCCGTTCCTGAACAAAAGGTACAAAATTGGAGATGATCTGGAAATGAACTCCATCATTTCTTGGAGCCCAAGCAATGGCGCCACTATCTCTTTGAGGGTATTCTTCAATGGATCTTAATAACAGAGGTAAGGAGTGGCTCTTAAAGTATAAAATTTGAATCTAACTTTAAAATTTAAAAAACTTAATGTAAAACAATTGAATGATTTGTAATTTTTTGCCCCCGGAAGTACTGTGCATTGAGCGGACGTGCATAAAAGAGGCCTTGAGTATGCACGGAGAATTCAATTCATTTTGGAATTTCCAATAGTTTCACTCAAAAATTTTGAAATGTGAAAATTTAAAAAATGTAAGAACAAAAATATTATATTAATCTTATCACTTAATATAAAAATATGTAAATGTTTATGAATTTCAGATAACTATAAATATTGTGCGTTTAAAGGTCTCTTAATTTTCAAACACACACAAAATGCAATGAAATCTACACGAAATATTCGACATAATGACTTATAGTACGATCTCTTATTGAGAATTCTTGAAATTTGAAAATTGATAAAAACATGAACTATAACTGAATATATTGAGTCAGTTTACCCATCCCAAAATTCCAGTTCATACTCTTAGAGAGCCGGATGAAATGTGGTGAAAGAAGAGCATTTGATCTTCATCGGCGAGGAGAAAGCTTTTGCAAATCTTAGTTCCGGCAGCGGCACCAACGGAAGCGGCGAGTTCTACAATCTACAGGGAAGATATTTAATATTGGTATTTTTAATCTGTATTAGGAAGCATATATGTCTCTCAGATTAATTGTGGTTGCAAGTGATAAAGTTCATTGATTAGATTCACCGCATGACTTCAGCAATGATTTGAATCCTTATAATATATTAGCTTTGGATGCTTCCTTAAATCCCTTAACTAATTCTCACCTCCAGTCTGCTTGAGTAATTTCCATTTATCCATGGATAACGGTCGATACGAAGCTGCAATTACGAGTCAAGGCAATGGCAGCAATGGAGGAATCAGTGACGTACTAAGCCCACTCCCGTTCCTAAACAAAATGCACGAAATTGTAAATGATCCCGCGATAAACTCATCATTTCATGGAGCCCAAGCAATGGCTGCAGCTTTATAATTTAGGATCGCCACATTTTCTTTGAGGAGATTCTTCCCATTCATTTCACCACAACGATTTTTTTTTCATTTTCTGTGAGAAATCAACTCCTATTGAAGAACCTATATATATAAGCAGTGTGCTTGTTTTCAATGTTTATTTTCATAAACCTCTGAACTAACTAGAGATTAAAGGATTTAAAGTTTTAGTATCTTGCAGAAAAGAGGGCTTCATTTATTTATACACTTATACAACTTTGGGTGTTGTATTTTGATATACTATAGGTGTTTAAGAAGATTGATCCAAATGCATGGGTGTTGGGCAGTAAGTTCTTCCAAAAGGGGAAGAAGCATTTGCTAAGGCACATCAAGAACAAGAACAAGACGTACATTAATATTTGACATTCAATAATGTAATCTATTGAGACTGTGGACCTATTTGTAATCAATAATCTATTTTTGGGTATTATGTCAAGAATAACTTTTACTAATGGATTTATGATCTATTGTCTGAGGAGGAGGCTTAGTTCATCGGATCCTAATAAGAGAGGTAAGGAGTGGCTCTTAAAATATATAATTCGAATCTGACTTAAAAATTAAATAAACTTAATATAAAACAGTTGATTGGTTTGTAATTTTCCACCCCTGGAAATATTGTGCATTGAGCAGACGTGCATAAAATAGGCTCTGAGTATGCACGGAGAATTCGATTCATTTTGGAATTTCCAGTAGTTTCACTCCTCGAGAATTTTGAAATGTGAAAATTTAACAAATAAAAGAACAAAAATATTAATTTAATCGTATCACTTAATATAAAAATTGGTTAATGTTTATGAATTTTGGATCCATAGAAATATTGTGCGTTCAACGGTCCCTTAATTTTTCCTCCCAATAAACTTCAACGAAATCTGCAAGAAATATTCGACTCAATAACTATAGTACGTTCACTGATTGAGAATTGTTGAAATGTGAAAATTGATAAACAAGAATTCTCACTGAATCAAGTGAGCCAATTTTCCCATCCCAAAATTCCGGTTCATACTCTTAGAGAGCTGGATGAAATGTGGGGAAAGACGAGCCTTTGATCTTCATCGACGAGGAGGAAGCTTTTGCAAATCTTAGTTCTGGCAGCGGCATCAACAATATGCAAGGAAGACCTTTCATATTGGAATTTTTTAATCTAAATTAGGAAGCATATATGTCTCTCATATTAATTGTGGATGCAAGTGATAAAGTTCATTGATTACATTCACTGCATGACTTCAACAATAATTTAAATCCTTATAATATATTAGCTTTGGATGGTTCCTTATATCCCTTAACCAATTCTAACCCCTAGTCTACTTTAGTAATTTCCATTTAACCAATTCCCTGATTTGTAATTTTTTACCCCTGGAAATATTGTGCATTGAGCGGACGTGCATAAAATAGGCTCTGAATATGCAAGGAGAATTCTATTCATTTTTTTAATTTCCAGTAGTTTCACTCCTTCAAAATTTTGAAATGTGAAAATTTAACAATTAAAAGAACAAAAATATTAAATTAATCTTATCACTTAAAATAAAAATAGGCTAATGTTTACAAATTTTGAATCCCAAGAAATATTATGCGTACAATGATCTCTCAATCTTTACCTCCCACAAAAATGTTACGAAATTTGCACAAAATATTCGACTCAATAACTTATTGTACGTTCACTTATTGAGAATTGTTGAAATGTGAAAAATGATAAACAAGAACTATCACTGAATCAAGTGAGTCAATTTACCCATACCAAAATTTTGGTTCGTACTCTTAGAGAGCCGAATGAAATGTGGTGAAATACGAGCCTTTGATCTTCACCGACGAGGAGGAAGCTTTTGCAAATCTTAGTTCCGCCAGCGGCATCAACGGAAGCGG
>JAULKJ010308221.1:0-11117 GCA_032355405.1 Rubia balearica | reverse complement strand
ATTATGATACCCCATGATCCTCTTGTTATTAAAGTCACCGATTGTTTTCCTGGCCATAAAATATTATATCTTATGGCCTCATATATACTCAAATTCTTCATGTTCAATAGGAAAAGGTGACTTGTGGATGATCACAAGTCCACAAAGCTTAACTAGCTCCCACCTGATAGGCAAGCCATTTCCTTATCCTTAGGAAGCAAGATACCAAATGCAGTGGCGTCCCTTTGTCCACTATGGTTCAGAACTTATAAGCCTAACTTCTTACCTACTTGAGCATGAAAACCAGAGAATTTGAGTAAAATGTCAGAAGAAGGAATTATGAAAAATAGTTGTGAACAAAATAATTATGGCACTCCAATCAATTTGAATAGTATGTAATAAGAGTAAAAATTGATGCAATTTTTGAACATCAACTTATTTTTGTCTCCAAAAGAAGCAATAAACATCGATTGGATAATCAAAATGCAAGTACAGAAATACCAAATAAATTTTTTGTAGAAGGGACAAAAAATATTTCCCATAAAAACAAATGAGGACAGTCGGAAAGAAATAAAATAAATGTTTTCTGTGTCAAAACCCCACTCTAATAGTTCCTACCTGCGGTTGAAAACCTATTGTAATTTTTGTGCCTGAGAGGGCAGTTGGGAGCAGCCTCTTTGTCATGCAATTCTGTAGAAGTAAAAAATAGAAGTGGCACTGACCGCAACTGCACGCAGCTGTAGTATTAGTTTTTAATGGAGTCAATAAAATCTGAACAAAAAACTTGCTTCTTAGCGAAGCTGCGTGATGTCTCTCTTTAACATTCATCTTGCAGGACCGGAATTAGAACTAGCCGCTCACCGCAATTGTGCGCAGGCGCTCTATTATTTCACTAGAAAAATTAGCAGAACTAACAACATATACATGACCACAACTAACGACAACTAAATAAATGAACCCAACTAACCACATCTAAATATATGCACATAACCAACAAGAATAACATTGATTTGGAATCCAAAATGAAAGCCATTAGGAAATCAACCAACAACATCGTAAATCAATGTCCTTAATCACGTTCCTCGACAAGCAACTAATAGAGCTGCTTCTCTTTCTGAAATAACCAAATTGACAATGAATAGGACACCAACTCTGACCTAATTGTTTTTACCATCACATATTTGGGGTAAACGAACGGGTGTGTTTGTGAAATCTATTTAATTAAACTTGGGAAACATGGTATCACGCTAAATTCTTACTATCCCATTGTTCGTAACATAATAAGTCACAAGGGCTATTTAATAGAATACCTTGTCATCATGAAGGTCTTTCTCTGGGTCACTTGATTAGAATGTTGAAGGAATGAATACATGGTTGTCTTTATTTGTAGGGTTGGATGATTTAGCAAGGAAATTGTGGGAATTCAAGTGTGCAGGAATAGGTTTACCCAATTGTCCTGCTAGCCACTGTGTTTGCACATGGAAGAAGGCAACCAACTTTTCATTGCGGTCGACCACCTCCATTGACACATGTTTCTCATTTGAAGTTTCTTCACATTTTATTGTGTTTGTGCTCCCACATCGACTAGATGCGTAATGGCCGGCATCAATATGTGGGAGGGCATCCTTCATCTTCATCATTATAGGGAAGCCTCTCCAATGACACCCATGATCTGTTTTCCCGTTTCCTGTATGAGGATATGTTCTGCATCCTCCTCTTCTCCAGTTCCGATGCAATTTTACAATTCTCTCCACTACCTGTATGATGGACGTAGACCTTACTTGCGATGTTTACCTTTGATGCATCACTTTTGACCTATATGTTCAATGATTAGTTAAAACATATTCATAGACGAATAAAATAAACTATGGGGACTTATATATTGGCCTTGAATTCGGGGGTCATTCTATGTTTGACAAATAGCTCTCACTCTTTTCTATCCATCCATTAATATGTTTTCCATGGATAGATACCCAGTTTTGCATTGATGATGAACTTTCGGGCTACCTTTGCCTTCCAATTCCTCCATTTTTCACCCACATAAGTTGTCAACTTCTTCCGAAACTCATTCATTTCCTCGAAGCTCATCTTGGTTTGTATATCCCAGTTTATCTAATGGAAGTCAAGTTTATATGGTGCGGATTTAAAAATTTGTTGTACAACACGGAAGGACAAAAAAGGAATGGAACATACTTACAAGATTGTCTTCCCATGTATCTTTCTTTACGTGGTCTGGGACAGCTTTCCAATTATGCCATGTCCCTAACCAAATTCGTTGTCAGAAAGCATAGGCACAGTATCCGGACCATCGGCTGTGCATTACCACGGGTTCAAAGTCTTTGTCAAGGAATATTTTTATGGGTTTCTTTTGCTTTGCTAGTAAGACTGACTTACACATGGTTGTACCTATACGTTGCAATACTCTTTTACCTCAAACTTGTCCAAATTATGCCCCTTGTCATTGGTCGAATTCAATCCTTCTTCACCTTCCAATTTTTCTGAGGTAGATGTATCATCCAAAATCTGAATACCTCGCTTATTGACAAGATCCGCTGTAGCTTGGGAAACACAATCATGCATCACCTGCTTCTTTGAGAGAGCAGTATCCACAGCAACCTTAGGAGTATCTTGATCACCAACTCGAATGAGATTTAAAGGATCAGGTTTATTGAACTCTTCCGGGATTTTCAGTTCCTTTAGCATGTAAGCTCTTTCACCATCCGAGCTTGAATCTGCAATTGTGAATTTCATGCCTGCCGAAATGCGAGTTGTCGTGCGAGGCTGAAGGTAATTGCGTCGGCTTCGAGTAGGCACATCATCTTCTTTCAACATGATATCATTTTGACCCCCAGTTCCCTCTTGAATCTTCTTACTCTCACCCCCTTCAGCATCAAGCTCCATTAGACTAGGATCCCTCGCGACTTTACTCAAAACATCACTGATGGAGTCGAAGAAGTGGCTTCCCCTGACAAGCCTCCTCCGGGAGAAATGCTTCACACCAGGCACGAGAAATACTATAGTTTTTGGATGAATGACAACGGGATAGCCTGGGTCTTTCGCTTCCTCGGAATGCCAGCCTCGTGCCAGAAGACGGGGCCAGACAGCTTCCCAGAAGAGATCATTGGATTTGGCCTTGCTCTTCCGGTAATCTCCAGTCAGGTACCCGACAATTTGGCTAACTGTCAGGTTGGCGCACGCTTTCCCAGATGGTATCTCTGACCGTATCTGAATAGACTGACTGGCTCGGGAAGGCTCGAAGCCAATGCTTGTCAAGTCTTGCTTTCCCTTACCAATGCTGAAAGCCTCCACGAGCATATATAGCCCCACCTTTCCCTTCAGCACGGACACATATTCCGGCAATGGCATTTTCCCTTCGCCAAATGTCCTGGAGACCTGCATAAGCAAGAATAACACAGGAAAACAAAACAGCCAACAACTCTTCAGAAATGAACCAAAAGAACAAATAATATCACAAGCTGTGCAAAGGCTTCTAAACAGTGACAATTTACTTCAAGTAAAAAAACCAAAAGGAGGATCAAAGAATACAATAGTTATAAGCAGTAATGTACCTTCATCACGAAACAAAACAGCCAACAACTCTTCAGAAATAAATTAAACTAACGGAAAAATATGAAATTTTTTGTGCAGTTTGTGTGCATATGCAGTGTGCATGCGCTTATATAAAACGACAATTTTCATCAAGTAAAGACCAAAATGGGGATGAAAGAATACTATTCAATCACAAGAAATAATGCCTTGAAAGTATTTCACTAAAGAATTAGAGTTGAAGTAATAATGTACCTCTATCAGCGCATTCTGGGAGTCTTCCGAGACATTGTTGAAGAAACGAGCCAGCAACTCCTGCAGCCTCACTCCCGTGAATATCTTCTGGCCGAAGATGCACCTTCTGCTTCTCACCTTCCGCCCATCAGACCACCTAGAGTACTCCTGGGAATGGTAGAATTTCCCATAGTAATAGGACATAATGTCCCCCGTACTCTTGGTCTCAATAAACCCCGTAAGCTGCACGAAGTTCTTCTGAAAGATGTAGAGACCAACCAGAAAGCTTGACCTCTCCATGTCAGTCCAAGAAGCCGGCTCGGACAGAGGGACAATGCCAACGTCTGATCCATCGGTTCCCTTTCTTGCACGGCTTGAACTCCCGTGAACCTTAGCCTTTCCCCCCTTTGTACTCCCGTGATCCTTGGAAAGTGGGAGTACAGGCACCGATAGCCCCACAAAATACTCCTTAGCGCCACTCTGCACATCCTCAACGCTCCTCAGCAGCAAGAGATACTCTGACCTTGAAACTGGCTGAGGGAACTCTGCCTGATACGCGTCTCCAACGCGAGGCAGGATCTCTGGCTCACGGGACAAATCATAAGCAGGGCGATCAGACATATCTGAGTCCACGTGATCCATCTGCCAACATGAATCAAAAAGTCCCATAAGATTGGCAAAAATGTGCAAGACTCGAAATGCAGTTCTAACTAGAAATGCACAAAGCCAAACGAAGATGCATAAACAGTAAATGACTACAAGAAGTTCAAAAGAATGCCTTTTGAGCATCAGAAAATGCCAAGAACCTACTGACTCTCCGTAAGAAACCAAAAACACTAAACCTGCACATAAACTGCGTAGAACTTGCACAAATGTGGCACAAAAAACCCAACAAGCAATCCATTCAAGAACAAAACAAACCAAGTTCATATAAACAGAAGAATCAGTCCACAATCCACATTTGAGTTCAAATTGACATAAACACAAACACAAACATATAGATGGATCAAAAACACCAAAAAATCAGTAACTACAAGAAATGGAGCTATGAAAAACCCCAGATCCACATACACCACAAGAACACAACCATTTAGCACAGAAAAGGAAAAAACTTCACCCCGGATTCTAACTAACAACCAACATTAAATCACCACCCAAAACTCCCAGCTTTTGCACGAGAACCTCACAATCCCACATTCGCACCTTTTTGCAGTAATCAAGAACATTCAAGCACAAAAAATGCACCAAAAATCAAACTTCAAACTCTCAATCCAATTCCAATGTGATCCCTCCCCCCTCAATCACACCCGGAAACCCGAAAAACACACACAAACGCACCAAATCACGCACACACATTCCACCGCGCGACATACACAACTAGCAAAACCAACAAAAACAGGACAAACCCGACATACAACACCAATCAACGGGGAGAAATAGAGTAGAATCATACCCCGTTCTGTGCGGCAACGTGAAGAACAGCTACTTCACGCAAATGGGCCTCCTTCCTACAGATTGAAAACCAACAAAACGTGAGTATACATCAACCGCAAATGAAGAGAAGAAAGGAAAGAAAATAAAATAAAAAACTAATAAAATTCCTACTCGACTCCCAAAACAAGAACAGTACCTCTCTATCTGCGGTACAGTGGCCCGTACATGCTACATACACCGGAGGAGGAGGCGGCGGTGCGTGTTCTACGGTGCGTTTGTGTGTGTTTCGGCGGTGGATTTCACCGGGGGAGTTGTACAAAAGGCTCGAGCTAGTTCTTCATGGGTAATTTTCGAAGAGAGAGAAAGAAAATGGAATACAAGTTCTAAATCTTTATATATAATCGGCTTTTTTATATATATATTTCCGTAAAACTTTCCAAGGGGTCCTACGGTTTAGAGAGTGTGTGAGAGTGTGTTTTTTGGTTTATAAATCCAAACCTCACCGTACTAGAGGTTTTTATATTCTAGTAGGTTTTATCGGTTTACAACGCGTTACGTTTGGTAATCGTCTGATATATTTATTTTGCGATATGTTTTGTATTTATGTTATATGATTTCGCAAAGTTAAGGCGTTGAAATGTGTTTTGATTCGGATTTTTACGTGATTTGTATGAGGTATCATTGTGATTTAATGTGTAGGTATCATGCGGTATAATATTGCACGTTGTGTGCACGCGCTCAACTATTGTGACACCTATATTGCACGAACAGGGAGGCGAGTGTTTTTCATATTTCTATCAAACTTTTTAGTGGGGTCCAGTGATTTTAAACAGAGTGTATTTTTTTTGTTTATAAATCCAAACCTCACTGTGATGTGAGATTTTTAGGTTTTATCTTTATCCAGCGTGTTACGTTAGGTAACCGTCTATTATTTTATTTTTTGACACGTTATGTATTTATGCAATATGATTCCGGATGTTAATGGATTGAAATGTGTTTTGATTTGGATTTTTACGTGATTTGTGTGAGGTTTCATTCGGATTTAATGTGTAGCTATTGTGTGGTATAAATGTGCACGTTATATACACGCGCCCAACTATTATGACACCTATATTGCAAGAATAAGAAGGAGAGCACTTTTCATATTTCTATTAAATTTTCTAGTGGGATCCAGTGGGGGAGCGTGAGAGTGTGTGTTTCTTTGTTTATAAATACAAACCTCACCGTACAATGTGAGGTTTTAAAATTTTAGCTTTACCTTTATATGGCGCGTTGCGTTGTTGTTTTACTTTTTGATGTGTTATATATTTCGTTAATTTGATTATGCAACTTTAATCAATTGAAATACATTTCGATTTGGTTTTATACGTGAAATGTGTGAAATTTCATTATGATCTGACGTGTGCTGGTATTGTGTGGTGCAAATGTGCAAGTTACTTACACGCGCTCAACTCATTATCTTTTATATTTCTATTAAAAAAATTATAGTGTCTGATTGAGAGGGAGAGAGATTGTGTGAGTATGTGTTTTTTCTTCCATATATACAAACCTCTACAGTGTGATATTATTATTTATTTATTGCTTTATCTCTATACGAAGTGTTACATTACGTAACGTATGTTGTTTTAATTTTCAATGTACTAAATTTATGTATGTCTATGTAACATCAATCAATTTAAATACATCTTGATTCAGTTTTGAATATGAGTTGTGTGAAATATAATTATTATTAAGTATTTTTCAATGTCGTGTAGTGTAAATGTGCACGTTATTTACCTACACTTTTTCAATCGTGTCACGTATATTACATGAATAAGAGGCAAATGCTTTTCCTCCCCTTTATGACTAGGTTAAATGTATTATCTAAAAACACATTACCATAAAAATTGTTCAATTTAACTTTTCGTTAGTTGGACATTTTGATCTTTTCACATCAAATAAGCGTCAAACGAGGTCGTTTTGATCATGTTTTGACATAAATTGACTAGCTAAAACAATATGTTTTGATTCTTCCTTATTGTTAACTCCATCCACCATCTATTTTGAAAACTAAACTAATTTATTAAGTACATTAAATGAAATATGCATGTTTGACTATTTGTTTTTGTGATTATCATTTGTATGAGGAAAAAGAAAAATGGCTCAATCTTTTCATTTAGTTAATATCTTCTTCTTTTTCTATCTTTTACTTCTTTTTTTCCAATTATTCTTTAACATAAATTTAGTACATGTTGTTGTAAATTGTTTGCTTATATAACTAGAAAACAATTATGTGAAACGAAAAGGAAATAAATCAACTATTGATATATATATATATATATATATATATATATATATTAAGTGGGTGATTTTTTATATGCTGAGAGACACTTTTAATATAGAATGAGAATTCAATTAGTTTAATTTGTTGTAACGCTTGATAAAAGAAGTGTTATCATAATTACCCAGTCAATCGCCGGTGGGTGGCCAATTACTCAACATCTGGTCGGTTAACTGTGGTAGAGTAGGTGAGAACGTTTAATTTTATGTTGACGGTCACACTTTAACAAAATGAGAATCCAATTATTTAATTTTGTCGTAACGCTTGATAAAAGAAGCGTTATTATAATTACATGGTCAAGCAGTCAATGGATGGCGTAATTACTCAAAATTTGGTCGGTTGACTGTCCCAGAGTAGGTGAGGACGTTTAATTTTATGTTGACAGCTAAATATTTAAAGCCTGGCTTTCCGTAATTTTGATGGCGTTAGGTGGCCGCGCTTTCTACGTATCTGCAAAACACGCGAGCGTGTGAAACACGCAGAAAGATGTTATTAGCAAATTGTAATATTTTTACTAATATAACATCAATTATAAATGTAGTACTATTTTCAAATCACATAAGTCTGTTTATTTTTCTCACTTTATTAGTTTGTCTTCCTTTAACACATTCTCTCTTATTAGGAGGGTTCAAGTTTCTATTAAAAGTTTAATTTCGAAGTGTATTTGAATTTGGATGTTTTTGGAAGCGTAAAAAATCGAACTTGTGGAGCATGTTCAACATCAACATCATTTATACTTAAAGAACCATAATGTTTGAGAGTCTCACATTTGTGTTTGACAAAATATTTGTTTAGTATATAACATCATGGGTCGCCTCTATATAACACCAATTAATTAATTTTATGATAGAAGTCTATGATTCTTACACTCAAGTACCTCACCTGTACTTCTGAAAGCCATTTAAATTTAGATGAAATTCAGAAGTGCAACGTCAATTTTAGTTATATCTCCAATCTATTGGTGGTTAACAAAGTATCTGTTTAGTAAATAGAATCATGAGTCACATCTACATGGTAACAATTGTTTTATGATAGAACCGCATGACAAGATTGGTTGATCGGTCCCACTGATAGACTTGTGGCCCCTCTCTGTCCACATTTACCCCTTCTGTCCAAATTATAATACCAACTGACCCATGTGGCCCCTTTCTGTCCAAATTATAATACCAACGTGAGGAGCAGTTGGTATTATAATTTGGATCAACACACGATGTAAAATAAAATTATTTTAGAGGATGTTTAGTTGGATTAAATGAAGAAACCACTAAACAAAATACTACTAATCATAACTATCTCAGAAAATCAAACCATCTATGAAAAAAACCCTAATATATATATATATATCGCTATCGAAAGTTAATTAATTACAAAAATACAGATGATTAAGCATAAATATGAGAACTTGACGATTGAACGAACACTGATGATTAAATTTCATTGGAAAAGAGAATGATGTTGAAGAGAGATCTATGCAACATATAAGACAATATCTATGAAGGAGGAGGTGGCTGAGAGATAATCCATGAAAGTTTGATATAAGACGATATATGAAGACGGAAATGACTATGAATATCTGACGAAAGTGCCTCAGAGCTCTAAGGCACCCTCATGTATATAAGGTTTATAAAAGTCGTGTTTTATTCAGAACCCTATCAAATGCACCCTTGTTAAGATGTTTACATATTTCCATTGCAAAAAAAAAAAACAACGTTAATAGCTGAAACCTTAGTAGTGTATGCAACTCGTGATAGATTAAGGGGCTGATTAAACAATTAACTTATTGCGCTAATTATTTGAAAAGCCAACCCTTTACTTTTCTTTTTTTTTTAAGACTTTGAGGCCGTTGAGGAGTCAACTGTTGGAGTCCACGCCGTCATTTATGTACAGCCGTACTACAGGGTTTTGTTTTGACCTTGTATAGATTGTACTTGAGTAATCTAATGAGATTAACGGTCGTATGACGGAAACCTAGGGACTAATTACATGTTAGTGATTAATTAGCAAAACGGGTAATTAACGTTTTTACTAACTCGTCGTAACCTTCTTAACAGAATCTACGAGTTTTGTAGCAACTGTCGTCGTAACAACTAGAAAATTTTATACGTTAGTAAAAGTGGTATATTAAGGTGTTCGACTATTAAATTTTGTCACGTATTTCACAAATCACTCATCTCTCTTCCTACAAAGTTTTCCACTTTACTAAATATAGATTTATGAAACACTTGACATAATTTAATTTGTCCAATGATTTAACATAAAAAATTTGCTAACATATAAAATTTTATGTCTTAACAAAATAGTACACTTTTTTAAAACTTATGAAAAAGTCATCTTTTACGAGATGAACGATCTAATAGCGGCCTGGACCTTTATCCCTCTATTAATGTCTTACTACACTATTTATCATTAAAGTAGATACTGTTAATATTGTAAAAAAAATCATAAATATATAAATGTGAAAAATAACCATGTGAGATTAATTTTGCTAAATTTATCATATTGTATTTTATCAAAATATATATTTTTTATTACTTTTGCTATGCGTAATTTAAGTTATTGAACTTTTAAAATCATCCATGAATAGTAAAAAAGAAGAAGTGGTAAGACACTCATAGAGGGACAAAGAGAGTATATGATACTTCCCCTCGGTTACTCTGTATATAAAACACTTTTCTTTTTGAATTGTCTCTTTTATATAAGAAGACTTTCTATTTTAAGCAAGATTCTTTCAATTTCATTAACTCAAAAGAGTGTGTCATAGTATATATTAGAGTAAGGAAGTAATCATATACTTTGTTTGGAAATATTCTTTCGGTTTCATCAACATTCTGAACCCTATTTCCTCAATTATTTCATTGACCTAAATTCAAATAACTAAACCCGTGGAGATAAAGGAAGCCGAGAAGGTAGTGACTCTGTTTGACAGAGTTTATAACTTCTTTTACTTATAAAAATATCACTTTTTAGTGTTTGGTAAAATGTTAAAAACAGTTTATTTTGAAGACATAAACTATTTTTTGGGGGAAGCATAAACTGATTTCTCACTGCTTTCAAAATATTTATTCCTGCAAATTAACATTATAGTAAATGATTAAGCTAGCTCCTGATAGCATTACGAATTTCCAGAGCACATTTCACGTAATTAGGTGTTTTGTGCTTATACACGCTATACGATTTTGAGTTGTTATTCAAAATATGTTTGAGCAAGCTTTAGTAAATAGTAAATAGTGTGTTAGGTCAGGAGGGTTAGGGTTATAAACTAGTTTACTTATAAATTAAACAGTTTTAACTGTTTCACAAATTGCTAGTAATACAGAAGATGGTTTTGGAAACGTAAAAGTTCATATTTCCTCCGTCCCGGATTAAATTATCTTTTCACTTTTGGATACTATTTTAAAATAAATTTTAACCACATATTCAAATATGTATGCGAACAATAATATCATTTGGAATTGTTGAATTTGTTATAACAAATAGTTTTCAAAAATATCAATTTTCCATTTACAATTATCATGCGCAAGTAAACATATTAACGGTTAAACATATTTTTAAAATAGTGTGATAATGATTGCAGGGTAAATTAAGCAAGGACAGAGGAAGTACA
>JAULKJ010308203.1:0-11118 GCA_032355405.1 Rubia balearica | reverse complement strand
CCTTCAAAAAAATTCCAAACTTACCAAGTCCCAAGCATTCTCCACTTCTCATTTCCTGCAAAATCTCATCAAAACATCACCGCAACAAGAACAAAACAAAATCATGAAGAAAACAATGACAGAATTTGAAATTAAACCCAAAAATCAATGGAAAATCATGAATGATTTTCCGAATTATCAATACAAAGTTTATTTAACGTCGTCGGCATGACTTACCTCCCTTCTTGGAGGTTGCTCACAGATCGGATCAAGAACGTCTCCTTTTCCCCTATCTGGCTCAAAACAAGGGGGATCCACATTTTCCCCGATCAAAACTTTCTGCACAAAGCTCAGTGCTTCCTTATGGTCTCTCAACATGTACAGAAGCTTACCCATTTAGTCCATGTAGATCTCAACTGATCGAGCAACTGGGGGTTTGTCCCCTTCTGCAAAAGATGCACATTCAAGCATCTTCTATGGTGGTTTGCACTCTTCCACCGAATCCTTCTCACAAGAAGGAGAAAAACTTACCTTTTTTTTTGCCTCACCTTGGACGTCAAGAGAGTGTTCGAAGTTACTCTCCCATGAGAATGTCCGCTATTGTTGTTTTCCTTTAGGTTAGTCACAACTTTATTCATGGCAACAATTAAGGAACTACCATTGGACTAAGAAACATCTTGCTTTTCATAATTAATCACATTTAGAGCTTGGCAAGAATGGTATCTAACGGGATGGGCAATAACATTGTTCATGTTAAATTCAATTTTTCGCCCATTGCATTCCATGGTAAACGTTCCCCTATGCACATCAATTATAGTCAGGGAGGTTATCAAAAATGGTCTACCTAACAAAATAGGTGCCGCATGCTTATCATTCTCCATATCAAGGACATAAAAATCTGTGAGGAATGTCAAGGAATCCACTTTTACCAACATATCTTTCACAATACCTTTTGGGTATATGCTACAGTGGTTTGCTAGTTGGATGACAACCCCGATTTTGTGCAAAGTGCCTAAGTCTAGACTTTCATACAGAGAGTATGGTATCACATTAATAGAAGCACCCCAAGTCTAGCATGACATTGTTACCACCTATTCCTCCTATCTCCCCAGAAATTGTGAACATCCCCGGATCATCGCACTTAGGAGGTAATTTCTCATCACAAAGGGTTAAGACAACCTCACTCTTTTCACTCTTCTTTTTAGCTTGCAATTCTTGCTTCCTATTGGTTGTGCATAATTCTTTAATGAATTTAGCATAATCAGGAATATGCGTCATAGTGTTTATGAGTGAAAAGTTTACTGATGAGACGTCAAAAACATGATTTTTTGAGGCATTTGACACCTCTTTTGTTATGTTTTTGTTGGAAGATTGCTATATTTAGGTAGGTTTACATCATAAAGGGTTTAGATAACCATTTTTTATTTTCATATCTAAATCATTTTTTTTGGAACCTAGTTTGAGTCTAATGGATTTTTTATCCTTACGTGCATCTAGATCCCTTTTTGTAAGATTAATTTATAGATTGCTCGTAAGAACATTGGAGTGTATTGAAGGCCATTCAAAAGGATGGTGGAATATTGAAGGGCACGAGTCAAACGTGGTAGAAGATAAATGGATCGGAGAAGGAAGACAAAGAAGCAGAGGAATTATGATCCGGAAGTTTGAACCAAGTTCTAAGATTGAAGGCCACCATTGGATTCGTCTTCTCGAGCACTATAAAATTGACTACAAGATCTCTCAAAACGGATCAACGGTTCACCCGTAGTGACGCAAAGACCGGCCAGCCGACCGGCCGGGTGAAGAAAAAATGAGCGCGCTGCCAGCGCCTAAAATCGAGTGCCTACACGCCTAAGATCCAGGAAAAAAGATGCCATCATACTGAAAACCGTACGGGCAGTGTTTGAGAGCGAACCCCCGCTCGCTGGACCGAGCGCGCCAGTGCCTGAGAAACTGCACCAGGCGGCCAAACCGCGCGCACGGTTTCCAGTTTCTGTACCAAGACCGTGCGCCAGCGCTTGAACATCAGCTCGAGATGTCTAGCCAGTGCGCGCCCGCGTGCCCAGAACCCCATGTTGACTATTCTTCATCATTTTGAGCACTATAAATATCCCTCAACCCTATCTTCATCCCCAACTTCTGTTGGCCGAAAATTTGCTCTCCAAAACCCTAGATCTTCATTTTTCTTCTTTTCATAGTTTTTGTAGGTTAGTTATGGGTTGTTGTAATCTAGCTTAGTTAACTCCTTGGGAGCATTGGATTGAAGCTTCCAAACTCATGTAGTAAGAACCTCCATTTCACTCTTTCTTGAAGCATTTGTTATTTAGCATTTATTGTGTTCTTCATGTTGAGTTTTACTTCATTTATGCTATGGGTTGTTTGAGAATATGAAGTGTTTGTATGATTAAGTGTTAGGAGGTTAGAGATGTGCACAATTTCTTAGCTTTTTGACATGTAAATCCAAGAACAGAGAATTAGAACTTCTTGTTGTGTAATGTGATGTTAATCTTGCAAGATGAGTATGTTAATGTGGTTTATTATCATATTTATCCTAAGGTAGCAATGAAAGGTTGAAATTTGAATGTTGATTGTTCTAGATTTAGTCTAAATGAATGATTTGTTTGGTTAAATGGCTAGGCATTTGGTAGAATGCTTGTAGTTGTTATCAAATCTGTGATTCTTTGTGTATGATGCCATTGATGAAATACCTTTAAGCGTTGTTTGTCTAAAGTTCTTATCAATGAGGTTTACAAATTGTTATTGATTGCTTTTGAAAATTACTCTTAAGAAGAAATGAATGTTGATCTTCAATATGGAAAAGATAACATTCCCAATAGGCATTAAATGTGAATGAATGAGTGAATGAGTCTGTGATCTATAAGAGGTTTGAAAGTGGGAATCAGCTGCCCCCAAGGCTTTGTCATTGTTGATTTCATCATCATTTTAGTAGCTTGTTGCATGATTAGCATATTTACTTTACTTTGCTAGTTGCCTTTTCTTTAAATTCATAACTTAGAAAAACCAACCAAAACCCCCTCTTTATATGCTTTTATATATCTATGTATATCTATATCTAGTCTAGTATCCACCTTGTGCATGAACCCTTGGGAAAATTCCTCTTCTTTGTGGATTTTCCACTATCTACTTAATTTTGTCAAGGAAGCATTTAGGACTTATAATTTGTAACTTTGTGATGTACGGCGAAGACCTCCCATCAATGCAAATACGCTAAGTTTTATCTTTCTTAGGAACTAAAATGATAGGAACAACACAAGGACTTAATGATTCTCGCTCATAACCTTTTGGAAGTGACTCTTCAACCTATCGTTGTAGTTCCTATGTCTCCTCAGGGTTTGCTTTATAAGCAAGATGATTCGGAATGATCGAAACCGAAAGAAAACCGACTGGATGTTCTATGTCACGCACGGGTGGTAATCCATGGGGTAGTTCATCCGGAAAAACACATCTTCAAATTCCTGTAATATCTTAGCAAACCGTGGAAGAACATGCATAGGAATATCATCATTGACGAAGTAACTTTCTTTATAATGTAATATAAGCACAAAAGAATGATTAGCAAAAGAATGATTCACGTCCCTAATTGAAGCATAAATGATCAACTGGAATCAATAGGAAGTTCATGTTTCATCATGTAAATCGATGGAAAGGGACTAAGATGTGAAGATACAACTTTTTGCGACTTTTCAAAATCATTCAATGACTTACCTGACTTACATAGATTGGTCACCCCTGATTTTTGGTCGAAATTATCAGGGTTTTGACTCTTTTTTTTCACTTTTAAACTATCTCCCTCAAACCCTAGCTAGGGTTTCGTTCGGCCCCCAGAGAATCAGTTGCAAATCTTTAACAATTTTCATACAACTCTGAGCCTCAAGGACTTCCACTGGAGATAATAGAGTCAAAGTATACTTGGTTATATCCTTATTCATAGTTATTTTGTTAGTATAACCATCATGCATAGATTTACAATCAAACTGCCAAGGTCTCCCTAACAAAACATGATCAGTTTCCATAGGTATAACATCACACAGGATAGAATCATGATATTTTCTGATCTTAAAGTTAATCATGCATTGTTTATTAACCCTAATCTCACCACTACCATTTAACCAAATAAGCTTATATGATGATGGATGAGTAGTAACAGGTAAAGACAATGATTTAACAATAAGATTGGAAACATTATTAGCACAAGAACCACCGTCAATAATTAGTAAACAATTCTTATCTTTCATAATACAATGAGTATGCAAAATATTAATTCTTTGTACCTCAGATTTGGCCATTTGAGAGTTGAAAAGTCTCAATGATACGAAGTCACCTTGTGTTTCTGGATCTTGTCACCATGATCATTTATGATAATCTCTCCATCTACCTGTTCTTCCCCGCTCTCATATAATTCTGGCATATCAGCATATTTATCTTCTTCATCTCCCTCGTAAATTGTGGTAAACACTCGAGGATGAGGGTAGTTACTACAAATGTGTCATCTTTCTTTACAATGAAAACAAGTGGAAGTATTAACATAAACCAAATTTGATGAAGAAATAGGAGACTTACTTGGATTGCTCGAAGACTGTTGAGTCGAGGGTGTTGTCATTCTTTCATTGGGATTATAAGTCGGATTTGAAATGTTTCCCAAGTCAAACCCTAAATTTTGACTTGGAAATCCAAACGGTTACTCTCTTAGCCACAAGGTACTCTCAGCCAACCTTGTGTTCACCAATAAATCTATGGTGTTGATGCTTAATCGGAGTTTGAAAATCCTCCCGCAAGCCTTCAATGAATCGATTATTGATGAATGCATCATCTTTTTTCATCCCAACCCTTCTAATGGTCAACTCCAGATCTTACTTGTATTCATCAAATGATCAATTTCCTCGCTTCATATTAGATAGATAAGAATGTTGTACCAATAAATATGTAGGCATATTATGATAATTGAGAAGCTCATACTTCAATCTCTCCTAGGTAGAGATAGGTTTCTTCCCAAAATTCTATCTCGATTCTCTCAAATTTTTCCACCACTCAGCCACATAATGAGTGAAAGAATACTGTGCCACCTTGAATTTTTCTTTCTCCCTATAATTTTTGAGATCAAACAGATTCTCATTCTTTCGCCCCCAATCAGGATACTTCACTGGATTATGTTGACCACCAAATCGAGGGATGTTATATTTCAATCCCCTGATATCTCGAGCATAGTTTGAACTCTTACTAGAACCCGAGATGGTTCTCAATCTTATTCAAAAATGATGTTTGTTGTGTCGATGCCTTCTATAAGATCCTCGGTGTGATCACTTTTTCGAACCACCATCAAAATATTCATCTGAACTACCATAACCATGGAATTGGTTGAAAAAACCCTGAGATTCATCCTTCTTGGCCAATGATGGTGGTGTCGGCAGGGACATGATATCAAATATTCTCTCCAATCTTTGCACCTCACTTATGAGTGCATTTATTACCACATCAAATCGATCTGATCAGTGGTATGCTTGACTTGATGTCTCATCTCGTGGTTTTTCACCACGACTACTATCAAAAGTGCTCGTCAATGGTAGATTGCTGGGATTGCCAACAAAAGGCGGGATGAATGGATTATCGTCCGCCATCTCTCGGATCGACAAGAAAGACTTTAAAAATTAAATTGACCTAAGTTCAGATATCACAACTACTACTTCTAGAAACACACCTACTAACTGATTACCCTACCAAAAACTGGAATTGCACAGTTGGACGGTGTTAAAAATTGTAACCATTTCCGTAGCTACGCCATCGTATTTAATATAACATGGAGGTTATACACCACTATGCATTGTGGAACAATGAACAGTGGTAGTGCCAATGACGCCGTGTCAAAATCACTTTCCTAAGGCTACTTTGACCACCGTTAATGCCCCTATTCTACACTAGTGTGCATCGACCTTCTTAAGATTGGCCTCTATCCTTCTGCTAAATACCACAAAGCCTAGGAACTTCCCGGCCCCCACTCTAATAGAGCATTTAAATGGATTAAGCTTAAAATTGGTGCCTCATAAGTGCTCAATTTTTTCCCTTAATTCTTTGAGAAATCCAGTATTCGTCTTATCCATGACCACCAAATTGTCTTCTATGTAACGCCTAAGAAAGGTTGTTTTTGAGTAATTAGGATTCTATTGAAGATTGAGCAGATCCATCATGGTTCTAGTGAACTTCCTCGGTTGACAAAAAAGATTCAATAAGGCCCGACTAAAAGCATGACTTCAAAAATTTTCCCTCTAGGAAGAGACTAAAATAAGTGCAGGGTCCTCCCTCTGAGATAAGACCCTACTAGTTTTCCTTTATGTTTGGAGGAATACTTCGTGATTCCATACCTGATGGTAGGTCATCAAGAATTTCCCAGGGTTTTTTTCCCCATTGTAGGTGAGGACGTTGCTTTTGTGGGATACCAGTGTGTCACAGATACGGAAGGTATGAATAATGAAGAAGCTTCATGTTAAGCTATCTCGATCATACTCTTGAGCTCTCTATTAAGCTACTGAACTTCATGTTGTTTACCAATTTTTTCGAACCCTGGATAGGTTTTTGGGGAAAATTATAAGCAGCACTTACCATTGTTTGAGTCCTGGTGGGATAAGCATGAGGAATGGGTATCATCTAAATTGTAGGTTTAGAGCTATCCCAACATAAGGACCGGGTTCTTGATGCTAAAGAAGAGGAGGTGTCGACCATCTAAGGTAGGTAAAAGGATAAATTAAAGGGTTTCTACCATCACTTCATAAGGTGCTTGTTGTGAGTAATGGATCTCGATTGGATAGAACACCAACGATGATAGTGGTTTCATAGGGTTAGGGGAAAACCACATACACATGGGCTCGTAAAATGGGTATGGATGAGGTTCCATCATCTGGAGTTGTACCAAAGTATGTTGGTGCACGGTGATGTAGTGGTAGGAGACCATGTATTCTAGTGGTAATGGTATTACTGAGATGGATCCCTATTGTCGTGGAGGCTTCTATAAGAAAGTTGCCAATATTGTCTAGAAGGTTATCGTAGAATCTCTCAAAGTTATAATTTATAAGCCCTAAATGCTTCCTAAATACAATTAAGTAGATAGTGGCAAATCAAGATCGTCCATGAGAAAGAGGAATCTTCGTAAGCGTTTATGCATAGAAGGTGAATAATAAATATACATAGATATAAAAGTAAGTAAAGAGGGAGGGGGTTGGTTTTTCTAAGTTATGAATTTTAAGACAGGATAACTAGTAAAGTAAAACAATTAGACTAATCATGCAACAAGATACTAAAAGATGATAGAATCAACAATGAAAAAGCCTTAGGGGCAATTGATTCTCACTTCCAAATCTCTTATAGATCATGGACTCATTCACTCATTCATTCACATTTAATGCCTATGGGGAATGTTATTGGGAGGTCATCGCCGTACCTCTCAAAGATACAATTTATAAGCCCAAAATGCTTACTAAATACAACTAAGTAGCTAGTGGCAATTCGGAGTCGTCCACAAAGAAGAGGGATATTCTTAAGAGTTCATGCATACAAGGATGAATATAAGCCTAGATATAGATATGTACATACATATAAAATCAAGTAAAAGGGGGGTTTTGAGTTGATTGGTTTTAAAAATTATGAAAGTAAAAACAATAAAACTAGCAAAGTTAAGTAACTATGCTAATCATACAACAAGCTAATAAGAAGGGTAAAAACTACAAACAACAAAACCCTGGGGGCAATGGACATCCACTTTCTTACCTATTATCTATCCTTGAATACACTACCTATTCACTATCTTAACTACTTGTAGTGAAGATAAATCTCCCATTCTTCTTTGATAGTAGTTTACGAGAGTTAATTCGTCATCTCTCGCTAAACCTCACTAATGATCCCTTTAGTCGATCAACGCCTAAAGGTATCCCATTAATGCCATTAAGTACGAAGAATCAATAAGATTGGCAACACTTATAAACACTACACCGTGTCTACGCATTGAATCAATTCATACATTTACACAAGATTAACCTATCTCATAACAAATATGACAAAAAATTCGACATTATCACATTCATCTAGAAATTATCAAATCATCAACAACATTAGAATCTCTTGCTCATGCTCTTGGATTTCATATCAAAGTAAAGGAGAATTAGCTACTTTCTCCAACCCTAACACATAATCATACAAGCAATTCATATACTTAAACTTCTAACACCATTAATGGATTCAACAATCAGATTCAAGCCCAATAAATACACAATAGCAAAAACATCAAATAGATAGATATGGATTCTCAAGACAGTAGATAAGGAAGCTTCAATACAAGGCTCCCAAGGAGATTACTAAGCTAAATAATGCAAACCCATAACATATCTACAAGAATTCATGGAAGAAATGAGAAAAACTAAGAAAAAATGAAGAAAACTAGGGTTTTTAACCCCTAAGTCGGGACCAGAAAGATAGGAAATGAGTGGATGAAGTGCTATTTATAGTACAAGAAAAGGGGAGTAAAAAGCACTTTTCTGGGCATCTGTCCTGAGTCGCGACAATTCCATCACGAGTCACGACAGAGGGAAGTCCAGCTCTTAGCTCTTTTTGTTTTGCTTTCTCCGGGTGAACTGTTGATCCGTTTAGGAGTTCATTTTTATAGTCCTCGAGAAGATGAATCCAATGGTGCCATCCTTGGAGGCTGGTTCCTCTCGGATAATTCTCAGAACTCTGCTTCAAAACATAGATCATTCTTCATCCTCTACTTTGCTCTCCTTCTTCGTTTTATCTTCTACCACTTTGTAAGTGGCCTTCCTTCTTCTATCATTCTTGTTAATGGCCTTCTTCAATGATAGTATCAAAATAAGGTCACATGTAAGTCTTCAAATATTCCAAGATAGTCTTCAAAGTCTTCCAAAAATTCCCTTGTTACACAATATCCTCTAGAAAATTTATAAAAGCACAAAGTTGCTCTTAACTCACTCTTCTTAGAGAATTTCAAGTCAAATTTCCACACATAGAGCACAAATGTGTACAAAATTTAATCCAAATGTCCCAAAACTACCGTATAAATTGACACACTAGCCTCGTGCTACCTTCTTGCTGGCATGACCCTGTTAACCGGCATGTCCATCGACCACCACTCCATTTTTGCTCTTCTGATCTGCATCCCGTGTCGTTTGGTGAGCCCTGTAACCTGAAACCTCGTTTTGCTTAGTATCTTACTACTAGACGTGTTGTTCCTCTCACCTTGTGGGATGGTCTTGGCATTGGTGGCTTGAAACGATGTATACCGTGTGAAACGGAACGTTCTACCCCAAAACTTAGCCAATATTTTTAGTAAGAAGAAGACATAGGGCTCACGGACAAAATAATTTGGCATGACCCATGCTGGGTCTTGGCACGGCTCATGCTGGGTCACCTAGAATGGGCCATATAGGCTGATACGTGTCGTGCTAGGTCTAGCCCTCGTGCTAGCCTTGTGCGTTCAGTGTTGGTCATGGCTGGTTCGTCCGTCTGACTTATTTTCTCTGTTACGAGTGAACCGTTGATCCGATTTGGGAGTTATTGCAGACTATTTTATAGAACTCAAGATGAAAATTCCAATGGTGCAACCCTCAAGGACTGATTCTTTTGAGTTCTTTCCTGGAAATTCATGAAACCTCAGACAATAATCTCTCCATTTCTTCCTTTTCCTTCTTAAACTTTGAATCCACCTTTCTTGGGCTCCATTCCATATACTACCTGGATTTCGAATCCATGGCCTTCAATCTACTATTATCCTTGCGAATGGCATTTGATATCTTTTGTCATCCTTGCGAATGACCTTCAAATATCTACTACCACCCTCACGGATGGCCTTCTACAAAATGATCATAAAAAGTACTCATCAGCAACCTACTAATGAGATTAAAAAAGGAAGATCTAGGTGCCCTTGAATACAAAGTGTCTATTACCTTCAATTAAGCCTACAAAACTCGGGATTTAGAAAAGAAAACCAAAAGTGGGCATCTAAACCCTTTGTCGTGTAAACCTAACAAAAACTAGCAATCAACCAAATAAAAGATGATTATAAATGTGTCAAATCCATTGGCTAAATATGCATAGAGGTGCACATCATAGATAGCCCAAGCATGACAATTTCCTTTATGTTTTTACAGATCAAACCTACATTCATCTTAATTCCATCATGGATGAATCTATTTCTATCTAACCAAAGCTCCCAACATACAGATATCTGAATAGAGTTGAGAAGGAAAGTTCTCACTTTTGATCTCTAAGAGGTTGAGAAATACCAAGAAAGTATATCGAAAATATGTTCATAATTCAGATTAGGAAGAGATAGCATTATGTTAAAACTGGTCCATATCTATATTGGTAAGTGACATTGATTGAAAAAATGATTTTCCGAATCAGTAGACTCACGAAAATGGCCTTTAGATGCAAAATTTATTCCAAATTTAATGAGTATATCATCACATGGTATTATATTATTCATAAGTCTCCATGTCTGAATTGAATATTTTTTGGGAATTGAAAGACTCCATACCTTTTTCAAAGATTAAGATATTTGATGAGACGTCAAATGCATGTATTTTTTGAAGCATTTAACATCTCTTTTGTTATTTTTTTGTTGGAATGTTTCTAGATTTAGGTAGGTTTACATCATAAGGGGTTTAGATAACCGTTTTCGGTTTTCGTATTTAAATCCTTCATTTTGTAACCTAGTTTGAGTCTAATAGATTTTTTTTTATCTTTACGAGCATCTAGGTCCCTTTTTGTGAGTTTAATTTGTAGATTGCTCGTAAGAATTTTGGAGTATTTTATTGAAGGCCATTCGCAAGGATGATAGAAGATTGAAAGCCACGAGTCAAACGTGGTAGAAGATAAAAGGGTCGGAAAAGGAAGACAAAGAAGCGGAGGAATTGTGATCCGGAAGTTTGAACCAAGTTCTGAGAATTATCCGAGAAGAACTAGCCTCCAAGGATTTCACCATTGTATTCTTCTTCTAGAGCACTATAAAATTGACTACAAGAACTCTCAAAACGGATCAACGGTTCACCCGTAGCGAGGCAAAGACCTGCCGGCCGGGTGAAGAAGACCGGACGCGCAGCCAGCGCGCTCCACTGCGTG
>JAULKJ010308174.1:0-11120 GCA_032355405.1 Rubia balearica | reverse complement strand
GTAGTAACGCACACTTAATTGTTCCCCATCTTGCTATTACAGTCTTAGCTAGTTAGCTGTTTTTCACAAGAACTCGCCACTTACTAACCCTTTCCAACGATTACGTATTGGTGGAATTAGATAGCATTATCCCAATAATATTCAAGTATATCAGGCTTAAACATATCAAGAATAAATTAAACCAAGAATAATCAAGAACAAATAAGAATCAATTATTAAACAATTAGGCCTCACGATTCATAAACTAATGCTTGTTATTCCATGCCGATATATAATTTAGCTACTCATAATAATTAAACTAAACAAACAAGTAATATCAAAACAAAACATAATTAATATAATAAAAACTAACGAAATCAAATGAAACCAACCAGGTTCTATGTTGCATGCAAAACCAAGTACAAAATCTAGGTAATTAACAAAAACAAGAAAACATGAAGAAAGGAGGAAAAACTAGTCTAAATGGTGAAGTTTTTGGCTATGGAATGCCTCCTCTTGAAGGGGAGAAGTAGTGGGTATTTATAGGGCAAAAGAGGAGAGAAAGAGTGGGAAAGTGGTGGTTACAAGTGGGAGAAAACGTGTCTTGGTGAGTAACTCTCGGCTGGCAGCAAGTGGTCTGGCCTGTCAGCCGGCTGGTTTTCCGTTGCTCCGTTTCCGGTCTTCCACTGCTCCGTTTCCGGTCTTCCACTGCTCCGTTTTGAGAGTTCTTGTAGTCGTTTTTATGGTATTCGAGAAGACGAATCCAATGGTTACATCCTTAGAGGCTGGTTCTTCTTGTATAATTCTCATAACTCTACTTCTTTGTCTTCCTTTTTTTCTTTGCCGTCTTCTTTGAATTTTCCTTTTGAATTTTCTCCTAAGCCATCTTCTTTGAATTTTCCTTTGCCGTATTCTTTCAATTCTTTTTTTGAATTTTCTCCTAAGCCGTCTTCTTTGAATTTTCCTTTGAGTGTTCCTTCAATTTCCTCCTGAGCCCATAATCTGTCATCTGTGACAAATAACACACCTAAAGTGCATATTAATCCAATAAAATTACAAATAACCCTAATAAATTAAACAACATAATTTATACGCATCAGATATACATACATCATAAGCAAGAATATACAGAACTCAAGACATTATTAAGGGTAGACATTTCGAAACAAATGAAGAAACAATAATTAACGTAAGAGTACTATACTATAAACTCTGGAGGCACGAATGATTAAAAATTTAGTTGAAATTGATTCTGAATGTTCGCTAAATTGTTTCAACATGTAAGTATAACTTGAAAGTTTTTTAGAAATTTTTTTTTTATCAATATAAGTTGAGAGTTAATAAAAAAATATGGGGAACAAAAATTCATCGTAAAAAGTTTATATTTCTTAGATTGTATTATATATATATGAAATGAAAAAAAATAAAAATAAAGAAAAGATTAGAGGAGAGGAGATAGGAACTTATGATACATACGTATCATCATTCCATTAACTTAAATTAATTAAACTAAAATAATAATATAACAAAAAAATGTTAGCAACGTAGCTTATACACTATTCAAGATAGAGATTTGAATGTAAATGAAGACATATTAAGTTTAAAATTGTATAGAAGATACATAAATACTAGAAATAAAAATGATTAGAAACATAATTAGAGTTACTAAACGTGTATTTATACTATTACTAAATGTGTATTTATACTAAATTTAGCAATTAGGAAAGACAAGTATAAGTATAGTAAATAAAACTTGGCCATGATAAAGTATGGAATATAAGTATTATAGTATTAAACTAATAGTTGAGAAGTAAGTGGTTCTAACACAATTTCAATAAAAATTCAATTATCTTAAAGATATATATAAAAGCAATGACTTTTACTACCAAGATATTCAAAGTGAAAAAATGAAAAATAAATCTTGATACCAGCAAAGTATACATACGTGTAGGAAAGGGTAAATTAATATTCCAACATCTAAGAGGAAAATAAATTTAAATTAAAACAAGTTAGGAAAATTAGAGAAACTTGGAAGTCAAGTTTGTGTGCGGGATAAGGAAAGAGTATTATTGATCTTATCCATATTATGGCAAATTCTAGAAGGACAAAAATAATAAAAGAAAAGTAAGGAAGATGGTAGAACTTAGAAGATAGTACGGACTTCAAACTTTGATCAAAATTGGTTGAACCTTAAACTTTAAGTGTCCGGGAATTAGTATAAATACCCCCTCCTTCCTTTTCTTCGTTACTGCCTCACTTCTTCCTATTCTTCATTATCTTGGTCCCTCTCATTCTTTTTTATCACCATCACCACGACTAAACAAAAGGCCGCTGTGGATTTCCATTTCCCCCCTTGGCTCCATGACCTTATTCCCACACTCGTAAAACTAGTACGAGTACCAGTATCATATTCCATTCTTTCCCAACATATCATTTCTTATAATTGCTCGTCTAGCTGCCGGCGAGTCGACTTCATCGGTTTATTTATCAGCCCTTACCCAAATGAAGTTTCCGTCATTATGAACTGATTGGTGGTGTTGTTGCAGCATCACGCGGCACTCCTGAGTAGCTAGTCGTACATAGATACCATTGCTTCTCGACTTCTGTCGCCATTCACAACCAGTCGGTGTCGTAACTACACCGGCCAAATTTCTTGATTGATAATCGAGCTTGTTAAGCGCGTGAGTGATCTCACTGGAAACACACTTTATTTTATTATGCTTTAATTTAACTAAATGAATCAGACATGCTAAATATTTCAAGAATGTCTCTTGGTAAATATTTCTAAACCATTGAGACCTCACTGAGCATGGGCTCACTCTTTTAAGTTAACTCCTTCTTCCAGATGTTTAGAAAGAATGTTCGACTCGAGTGATGGAATCAGAGACTATAGGCTTGTCATTGAGCTACGGTTATTATAAGCTCAACACCCAGAACAAACAATGTAAGATTCTAAAAGTTAAATAGTCTATATTATACGTTGTTCTAAAATTTTATTTAAATATTTATAAATTTTAGTTAATTATTTATCTTACTCTTTTTACTACTGAGTCCTGGTGTGAGCTAGGTAGGCACTCGATTATGGCCTCCCCATTAAGCAGGGAGGTGAAATCGTGGTGTCAAAAATACCATTTTTCAAGAGACAGACTCTAAGTGTTATGTGCCAATCTAATTATTAGTTATGATCTCTCTAAAAAGTAAATATATTTTTCCAAAATGATTATTCACAGAATAAGCACACAATATGCACAAATTCTTTATTGTTTTTCTTGTTCTAGTATTGGTTGATCTCATTGGGCTGGTGAATTATAGATAATCCCGACCATATTGTTGAAAATTTGCATCCTTCGGAAGCTTCACTTCCATTAACAACTGACAAAATGAAACATTGCAGTAGTCATTCAATTTGAAATGGAACCTCAGCCACCACCATCCAAGTACATCGACGGAGGTATTCATTCGATCTGATACAAAATCTCAACCACCACCAGTCAAGTACATCGGCGGAGGTATTCATTCGATCAGAAATGGGACCTTAGCCACCATCAATCAAGTACATCGGTGGAGGTATTCATTCGATATGAAATATAACCTCAGCCACCACCAGTTAGGCCTGTCAAATGGGTTAATTTGATAAACCCACTATCCAAACCCAATTAACCCATTATCTAATGGGTCATTATCCAATTAACTCATTTATTAATGGATCTTAATGGGTTGGGTCATTAAATAGACAACCCGTGAATAATCCATGAGATAATTCATATGACCCAATGGATTAAAATATATTATCCAATAACTCATTATGCAGCGGGTCATTATGTAATTAACCTAACAAGTTATCATTCAACATTTTCTTTCTCTATTCTTCTTCCTTTGCCTCAAATTTGTCAATTTGGGTTTCAACCTTGAGTTACTAGGGACGGGTTATGAGTTTGGATTAGTCATATTTAGAAATTTTAATCCAAGTTATTGGGCCGTGTTCCAGGACCGAGTTTTGAGTCTGGCCAAGATTGAAAAACCCTTAGTTTCATCTCGGCTAATTAAAAATATCTAGAGCTCGAGTTTGATCGAACCTCTTAAATCATAGTTGAGTGAAACTAATTTGGCTCGAGTTTGTATTCAAGTTTTTCTTTGAGTTCCCTCGATTCTATAAAGTCGTGACTCAAACTCGTGGTTGAGCTCAACTCGTTCCATGATTAAACCTTTTTAAAAATTACATAAAAAATAATATATTATATTTAATGAAAATATATCATATATGTAAATTAGGTTGGCATGATAATCTCGATGAAGTTAATGAATAGTATTAGATGAGATCAGTTTTGAATACTATTCGATCTCGACCGTGTTCGGTCAAATTGAATTCAAGTTCGGGTGGTTTAAAACATCTTAAGATCGAGCCAAATTCGAACAACTCTTAATTAGAGCTTGGCTGTTTTAAAATATCTTAAGTTCAATCTCGCCTCGAATAGACTTGTAAAATTTATATCAAACTTGTAAAATTTTGGGCCGAGCCCGAGTTTGAATAAAATTAATTTGGTTCAATCTCATACATATTAGGTATGTAAATGAGTCGAGACAAAGTTGAAGAACCCTCAATGGAAGCTCAAACTCGACTTGAGTTATATCGAGCCAGTAAAATTTTAGCTCGAATTTGAATGAAATTAATTTTCCTTGATTTCTAACTCGAACCATGGTTAAATATATTTTATTTTTTAGGTAAATGATAAAATATTATAAATAATAAAAATATATTAAATATATATTATATTGGCTCAACGATCTTTATGAACAATATTAGTGAGCTCATTCTCGAATACTATTAAAGTTTGGCTCGAGCTCAGTTAAATCAAATTCAAGTCAGGTGGACCCAAATTGTTCGCGAGTTTTTTGCAAATAGTTCAGTTCATTTACACCATTACCTATGATTTACTGCTTGGTTCATTTACAACCCAACTAAATGACTTTTATCCGATGAGTCATTTAGTTTTGAACCAACAGGTAATTTATCAGTTTACCCAATTTACTTAAATTTTAACCCAACTTGTAAAAAACATATTTTCTTATTATAAGAAATTATCCAAGGGACACCCGTTACTCAACCCAACCCGACCCGACCCAAAATTGTCCAACGGGTAACATGTTATCCAACCCAACTCAACCCAACAATTACAATCCATTTATATCCATTAACCCAATGGATCATTATCCAATAAGTCTTATCCTATAAGTGAAAATAATAAATGGACAATGGTTATCCATCGGGTGACCCAACTCGTTTGATGGCCCTAACAATCAAGTACATTGGTGGAGGCATTCGATCGATCTGAAATGAAACCTCAGCCACCACCCGTCAAATACATCGGGGGAGGTATTCATTTGATTCAAAATGAACCTCAACCACCACTATTTTTTTAAACATCTCATAGAGATGTAGGGTATTTATAGGTATCCCTATACCTTTTAAATAAAATAAATACATGATAATGAGTTTATATATTATGTAGTGAAAGTGTTCCAAACATATCTCCTCCACACCCCGTGTCGATGTATTCTGGTCGGACTCGCAATTCATAAATGAGATTAAACATAAGGTCCATCTAACCAAAGAGAATAAAGGATTAGATTATCCGAATAAAGAAAAAGTTTAAAGTGATAATCTATCTTAATACAGATTGAGTATCGATTCTATAATGTGTCGGTCTATAGGATAGCATTTTTTATTGCCGTTGAGAAAAGTAGATACTCATAATCCTTGCAGCATTTGAGCATGACATCATCAGTAGTAGTAGCATCCCAAAGAGATTCATGTAAGTCATCAAAATGAAAAGAGTTTATCACATGCTGTAACCATATTCTAGAGCTTTTATTTAGTGAATCATCCAACTGAAATGAGGTGATTAATCCATGTCCGTTAAGGACATCCATCGAGACCTGAGAAATCTGCAAAAAGTGGAGCAGGTATATAGCAAATCTATCCAAGGAATTTGGCCATTCGATCCTCAGATCTAGTGTTCCATTTTTATCCAGCATGAGGAATCCCCTTGCTCTCAATAATAAATCCCTTCTATGAAGCAATTTGTCCTCATTTCTCACCAAACATTCTTTTGCAATAGAATCTGCAACCTAATTAGCCTATCTAGGTATGTATGATATATTAACGTTTCCTCTAAGTCTAGATATGTGATCAACTATATAAAAAGCCTCCAATCAGCTGACATGGGAGATGCAATGAAATGAACAACAACAAGACAGTCAGTTTCTAGGAATGCATTTAGGTTTAGTACATTTTTAATGTAGTTTAAACCTTTTTCAAAGGCAAGAAATTCACCATGAAGTGGTGAGGACGCATCCGTGGAAAAAGAGGCTGCAGAAATGAAATCACCTAAATGATCTCTAACTATCAAACCTAATCCTGCCTTTCCATATACCCAAGAAGCATCAACATTAATCTTTAGTGTGCCAATTGGTGGTTTGTCCCATTTAGTATTGCAGCAATTTGGTTTAGGTGGAGGTTTAAGAGGTGGTATGATACCAGAGGCATAAGAATCCATCTCAGAGCAATCTAAACTAAGACAAGGTTTAGCAAGAAGCATATTAAATACATCCTCTGTAATAGACTTAACCACAGCCCTATATGACATTCTAGTTCCATAAAAAAATACAATTGTTTGTAGCCTTCCACAGATTCCAGCAAGTGTATGAAGGGCATGATAATTAATGAGTTATGAAATTTAGAGTGGGTGTTACAGTTCCACATAGAGCCCAATCTGTCCCATAAATTATCCACATTGAGGACAGAAAATGAGAATATGCTACAGATTTCAGTCCACACTCTTTAAGCAAAACTACACTGATTGAAATAGTGATGAAGAGAGTCTGTACTTTCACATTCAATGCATTTTCATGCAATTCGGAAACCAAAAGTTATAAGGACATCATCAAAAAGAAGCATTGCATTTAGAAGTTTCCACATGAAGATAGTAATTTTCAGTGGAATTCTTGGGTTCCAAATGTTTTTTAAAGACAAGAAATTACCTGAAGTTGGTGCACTTATCCTATTTGCAGATTTGAAACTAAAAGAGCCTGAATAACTTGGTTTCCAAATCAACCTACCCACTCTTTGATGGACCATAACAGCTCCTTGCAAGAAATTTATCAAGTCCTGTGAGAGGAGATGAGTTAGTAATGTAAAGAAGAGGTGTTTATTATCAATAAACTCTCGTACAGTACATGCTTCATGCATTCCCCGTACAGTTGGCCAGCTGAAGCAACGATTGAACCATATCCAGTCCAATTTGAATACCAGAAGGAGTATTTTCCTTGACCATGAATAATCATAGAATGTTTTTCATCCAACAGATTAACTGATACAATCCTAGCCCAGTTCTGTGATTTTCTATTGGTAGGGGATAATGACCAAATAAATTTTGACCATATGGTTCCACCAAGTTGGCATTTCCACCATAGTTTTAAATGTGAGGCCTGTAAAATGGACCTAAGTGATCTGAAACCCACTTCATTCTGTAACGAAGACAAGCATAAAGATTCCCATTTCTTCCAAATTTTTTTAGTTCCATATTTAGACTCCCCGAGAAAAAATTGGCCATTTTCCTCTGAATCAGTTTTATCACATGTTTAATAGGTTTTCGGGCATTCCATATGTGTTGTGGCATAGAATAAACAAAACCCTTTATTAAAATCATCCTCTCCCCCGTAGTTAGCCATTTATTCCAATTTGCTAACCTAACTTCTATCATCTCCAGAATAGGTTGAAAATGTGAATTCTTCACTCTCCCTGTGAAAATTGGCAATCCTAGATATTTAAAAGGCAGTTTCCCATAATTCATCCCCAGAATATTCTCCCCTTGGATCACTTTCAGTTTAGAAGCATGTTTACTAATGTAAAAATGAGATTTATTGTAGTTAATTTTTTTCCTAGAAGTTTCCTCAAAAACCTGTAAAAAAAAGCCTTAATTCTAATAAGACTCATTTTGGTAGCATTAAAGAAGATGGCAGTATCATCAGCATAACTTAGGTGTGAGATCTCTAAAGCATTATATGGAAAATGAAAATATGAGATCTTATTATTTTGAAAAACGAAGGCTAAACTCCTAGTAAAAGATTCTCTGAATAAGTTAAAGAGGAAAGGAGCGAGGGGGTCACCTTGCTTGATACCTCTGGTAGGCTTGAAAAAACCACAAGGTCTACCATTCACTAAAACTGAGAAAATAGTTTGAGAGATATTTTTCGTAATTGCAGCAGCAAATGAAGCATTAAAACCAAACCTAAGGAAGACTGCATTAAGAAAAGACCAATTAACTCTATCATAAGCCTTTGTTAGGTCCAATTTTATGATACAATTAGGTGACTTAGTTTTGTTATCCAAAAATCTAACCATTTCCTGCATGAAAATCACATTATCAGCAATATCCCTACCTTTCATAAAAGCAGATTGCCGTGGAGAGATTAGTTTGTCCATTAAAGGTTGGATTCTATCATTCAAGACCTTAGAGAAAATTTTATTTGTGACATTAGATAGAGATATGGGCATGTAGTCATTAAAAGTAGCTGGAATATTTTTTTTTGGGATTATAGTTATCCAAGTACTAGAGATCCCATTTGGGATTTGTTAGCATGTTAGAAAAACATTAGCAGCACTTGTTAGATCACTGGAAATTATATCCCATGCCTTAATAAAGAATTTAGCTGTAAATCCATCTGGACCAGGGCTACTATTCTTATTAAGGTTGAAAACCACCTTTTTAAGTTCCTGTTCAGTTACAGGTTTAATTAATGTGAGACTATCCTCTTTTGAAATTAAGCATGGAAATTGGCTCAAAAAAGAGTTTTTAAAATCTGTGGATGAAGAAGATTGTTCCCCAAACATAAGTGAAGAGTAATACTCCACTGCTTCTTTCTCTAACAAGGCAATGTCATCAATCCAAACACCCCTAGTGTTTTTAATCCTAGTGATCTGAATCCTAGATCTCATTTCCTTTGCTTTATTATGAAAAAACAGTGTTATCATCCCCCTTTAAGAGCCAATTAACCTTCGATTGCCCCCAAAAATTTCCTCATTTCATTTAGAGCTTTTAACAATTCAGCCCTTGCTTTCTTAAGCTCTATGAGAGACACTACTGTCCTGCTATTCTCATAACTAATTTCCTTAGCAGAAAAATTACTTTTAGCTATGGTGACATTTTTATCTATGTTACCAAAAAACCTCTTATTCCAAACTTTTAAAGTTTTCTTAAGTCTAATTAATTTTAGGTAGAAACCTAAAATTCCTGATTGTGGTAAATATTGTGACCAGTCTTCCTTGATTAAGTCCAGAAAATCCTCCTTTCCAAACCATGCATTTATAAATGTAAAAGGTCTAGGGTTACTTGGGATATTAGAGCCTATCTTAAGAAAAAGAGGGAAGTGGTCAGATGTTGCCCTATTTAAGGTTTGGATTGAGGAGGATGGATAAGCATTCAACCAAAATTCTGTACACAAACCTCTATCCAATCTCTTGGATGTAGGATTCCTTAAACCTAGAGTTGGTCCATGTTAACAGATTACCAACAATGTTAATTTCCCTAAGTTCTTTATCATTAATAAATCGATTAAAATCTTTGATGCTACCTATTTTTGGAACTGAATGACCCTTATATTCAGAGATGGAATAGATAACATTAAAATAACGAATGAAGATTGCATCTGAAGTATTTAAAGCCAGGAGTTCAGACCATAATGTTTTCCTTCCCAGTCTTGTTCTGAGTCCATATACAAAAATTGCTTCCATAGCAATATTTAAATGTGGACTATGAATCTTAACAAATAGGAATTGTTCATGATCAGATATTAGTGTTAACTGAGAAGTGTCTTTCCACAGTATCCATATTTTAACACTGTTCGCATACATACAGTTACTAAATGACGGTTTCTTCATATAGTGAGTACATTTCGAATTACATGGCATTGGCTCAAAAATACATAACAAATCAAAAGAGTGAAATCTAATTAAATTCAAGAGTCTTGTCATTGATGATTCCATGCCTCTTATATTCCACACCAAAAATTTAAGATCTAGATTAGAACCTATCATAATTCAGTAGATTTAGAACTTCTTGAAGATGATCTTAACATCATCTTATTAATCTGAGTAAAATAATTATTTCTCCTGGGTTTCCCTCTGTCTATTGTATTTGGCATGGGGGGTTGTCAGGAATGACCAAAGATGTTACATGTTCACATGTTGAAATACCTTCTTGGTCACTTGTATCCAGTAGGTCATCCTCTGAGCAAGACAAGGTCAATTGTGGAGAGTCCCTTAGGGTTGAAATATGTTTTTCACCCGTCTATGCTAAGATGTAGCATCAGAGTTAGAAAGCTTGTTAATACTGGGAGATTTGAAAGCCTTACCAGTGTTAGTATCCAGATTATCCTTAGCATAAAAGGATCTAGTTCTGCATGTCACAACAATTAGTTTACTAAGTTCCTGCAAGGAAGCTTGTTGGTAACTCTGCATAGTATCTGTATTACGGTTATCATCCACTGGTTGAACTATCTCCTTATAAGCTCTGCTTGGCACAAGAATAAGTTGCCTAAGTTGCTGCAAGGAAGCATGTTGTGAACTCTGAAGAGTGTCTTTGTTCATGTTATCATCCACTGGTTGTACTATCTCTTTATAAGCTGCTGGATTATTTGTAGGATTGATAGTGGCTTGGAGAGTAGTATCATTTGCTATGGCTGTAGTAAAACTCACAATCATATCACGGTTTGTCTCTGGATTATCATCAGGTTGATCAGTCCCATTATCAACTAACACAGATGGTGGTTCCGTAAACATTTTTCCAGATGGCTTCCAGTTAGGCCTGAGGTGTAGGTTCAACCTCTCACACAGAGTTTGATGGTGTCATATTTTAGAGCAGTATGAGCAGTATTTGGGCACATCCTTATATTCAATACTATATTTCTTGTTAGATGTCAGAGATCCTAATCGAATTGTGTGATGTAGGGGCTTTAGGAGATCAATTTCTATGCAAATTTTAATGGAAGATGGTCTAGTAAGCCCTTCAGTAGCAGCATCTTTCTTAATGAAAGTACCAATTCTATTCCCAATAGACTCAATAGAAGCAGTATTGTAAAAA
>JAULKJ010308155.1:0-11122 GCA_032355405.1 Rubia balearica | reverse complement strand
TAGAAAATTTTAATTATTTATATTTTTATGAGAAAATAATTAATTCATTATAACTTATTTGGTGGTATTATACCATATCATACCGATACTAACCAACTTTTGTGTATACCAATGAGTTGGTATGCCAAGGATTTGGTACTGTATTGGTTTTTAAAAATAGTATACCAACATTGTTAGCATGGTACGTGGTATTAGTAAAACCCCTAATTTTTTCCCTTTACCTTGGCTTCATGGAGGGAGACCCTTTCCCTTTTTTCCTCAAGAAGTTTAGGTCCAATCGACGCTACTCATCATTGACCTCCTGGTTTTCGTTACCTTCGGAAGGTAGGCAGCTTTATCTCAGCGGGGATTTTCGCTTCCGAACTGTAGACCAGGTCATACATAGTTTCACCCGTGGCAGAGAATTCTATCATTCGATACGACCAAAGTACACTAGGATATTCATTGATCCAATTCCCTTCTTCCCCTTCGAGCCTCGACATGATGCAATTGACTATGGTACAGTTCATAACCTCCACATGCCTATTGGCTTGAGGGTGGTACGCGTTGGTGACCCTCTGGCGGATCTTGTATTCTTTACACCAGCTTTTGAATGGGTCACTAACGATCGGGGTTCCGCTGTCAGTTATAATGGTTTGAGGGATCCCAAAATGATAAATGATGTTCTTTTAGCAGAATCCAATCACAGTCTTCCCTTTTATGCTGGCTAAGACTTTGTCCCCGACCCACTTCGTAAAGTAGTATATGGTCACGATCAGGTATCGAAAGTGGCCTAGGACTTCTAGGAAGGGGCCTACATGGTCGATCCCCCATTTGTCAAATGGCCATGGGCTATTTATGTTCATCATTTCTTCTTGGGGGACATGGATGATCGGTGCATGCCGCTGGCATTAATGGAAAGATCAGATGTGCTTGTTAACTTCATCGAACATTTTGGGCTAGTAATACCCTGCTAGAAGGAGTTTTTTTGGCAATCGATCGAGCCCCTTGGTGACTCTTGCATGCTCTATCATGGGTCTCGCGGATCAAGTAATCAGATTCATAGGGGGAAACACATCAAAGAAGTGGCTGCAGGTGACCTTGTATATAGAGCACATCTCCTTGGATCACATACTTGAGAGATTTCAACCTAATCTTTCTTGCTTTGATGGCTCCTTCCGTAAGAGTACAATCTCGAAGGTAGCTCAAGATTGGCGTTACCCACGAATTTTTTTTCTTCCACCATCATTATTGTTGTTTCTTCTTCGAAGCTGCGTGTGCCTTGTGGTTCTTTTCTCGAGGGACATGAGTCAGGGTGTAATGGTGGAAATATTGAAGGAGAGGTTTTACCACCTCCAAATAATGTTGCAACCTTCTTTACCTAGCCTTGTATTACCCCTTGACTTGTTGGACCAAGATTTAGGAATCACTATAAATTTCTAGACTTCGAACCCCTAAGTCCTTAGCGAGCCAAAGACCGGCGATTAGTGCCTCATATTCTGTTTCGTTATTCGTAGCTTTAAAGTCAAAATGTAGAGCATAGGGATAATATTTTTTCTAAGGGCTTGTGAGCATGACCCCTGTCTCGCTCCCTCCTAAGTGGGAAGACGCATCGACATATAGCTTCCACATTTTCTCGAATTCTTCGTCATTCTCAATCGAAATTGGCTCTGTGGTTTCAACAATGAAATCTGCCAAGGCTTGACCCTTGATAGTTGTTCTTCGGCGGAACTAGATATCAGGTTCGCCGAGTTAGATTGCCAATTTCATCATTCACCCCGATGCTTTCGGTTTAAGGAGCACCAGTCTAATTAGGTGATTTGTGAGGAGGATAATTTTATGGCTTTGAAAATACTGCCAAAACCGTCTTGCAGCATGGAACATGGCCAAGATTAGTTTTTTTGAGAGAGGTACACTGTATTTCCAGGTCATGTAACGCCCTACTCACAAAGTAGATGGAGTGATGCATTTTTTCCCTTTTCTTTCACAAGGACCGCGCTTATTGCCAAGGGGGAAGCCGAAATGTATAAGTACAAAATATCCCCCTTCTTTGGCTTCATGAGGGTGGGAAAGCTTCACAAATGTTCTTTTAATTCTCTAAAAGCTTAGTCACACTGTTGCGTCCATTCAAAAATTTGGGTTTTCAAAGCACCTCGAAGAATGACAGGTGTTTTTCAGCACCTTTAGAGAGGAATCGAATGAGTGTAGCCAGTGATCCTGTAAGCTTCTGGACATCCTTGACAATTCGAGGGGAGTTCATGCTTATCAAAGCCTCAACCTTCTCTGGGTTTACGTCGATTCCTCATTCCAAGACCATGAACCTTAAGAATTTTCCTGCCCCAACTTCGATCGCACACTTTGTTGGATTCAGCTTCAAGTTTACGCTTTAGAGTATTTCGAAGGTTTCTTCAAGATCTAGAAAGAACTGATCATAGCCCTTGATTTTGACTACCATATCATCCATGTATATTTCCATGTTTCTGCTTATCTGCTTCTCAAAGAGCTTGTCGACCAACCTTTGGTACCTCCATTTTTAAGCCGAGTGGAATCTTCTTATAACAAAATGTCTCCACGTCAGTGATGAACGCCATTTTCTGCTTATTCTCCTCCGTCACAAGTATCTGGTGATAGCCTTTATGGGCATCGAAGAAATATAAGACTTTGAATCCTGCTATGGCTTTGACCAGAATGTTGACGGAGGGCAGAGGTAGCTGTCTTTTGGACAAATTTTGTTCAAGTCAGTGAAGTCTATGAACATTTGCCAAGTTCTTTCATGCTTGGGGACCATAACAGGGTTTGTTAGCCATTCTGGGTAGAACACCTCTTCGATGACCTCTGCTTTTAGAAGTTTCTGGACTTCCTCCTTTATGGATTCAGCTCTTTCAGGGGCGAACGAACTTCTCTTCTGCTTGACAGGCTTCTGGTAAGGATTGCCGTTCAGCCTGTGAACCATCAATTTCTTTGGTACTCCCGTGAGGTCGGTCGTACTCCATGAAAATACATCCACGTGGTGATCGAGGAGATCTTTTAGTTTTTCTCTCGTTGCGGATGGTAACTTTTTTCCTATTGCCACCGTTCCTTGTGATTGAACACCTAACGGTTCAGTGTTCATGGTCCAACCTCTTCGTTAATCGAAGCCACTTTGTCCCCCCTTCTTTGCTTCTTTCAGGGAAATTGCCAAACAACTTCTAGTTGCGAACTGATCCCCCATGATGACTGCTACCCCCTTCTTTGTGGGAAATTTCATCGTTAAGTGGTAGGGAAACCATTGGCTCAAGCGCGACATATCCAGGGCCTTTCTAATATCACATTATGGGGGGATATGACATCGATCACAACAAAGATGCAATCGACAGTTACTTCTTTGTCGCCAGTTGCTACCTTGATTGAGATGTTTATGAATCCCAGAGGGAGCACCATTTTCCAAGTAAATCCAGATAGGGGTGAAGTCGTTCTCCTCAAACTTTCACGCCCTAGTCCCAGTTCATCAAAACATTTTGCGAACATCACTTCTACTTCACTGCCATCGTCTACGAACACTCTTTTAACATAGAAATCTCCAATTGTGGCGTGGATCACCATCGGGTCCGTATGGGGGTTCGACTGGGTACCGGGTCTACTTCTGAGAAAGTTATGGCTTCCTCTGGTTTAAATATTTTCTGATTGGGTTCTCCAGGGGGCATATAATGGGATTGAACTTTGATAATGGTGTTCGAGGACTAGTCACTCACCGCCCTATCAATAAAATTGATCACCCTATTGGCCCCATCACTCGGATTCCTATCTGCCCGAGCCTCCTGGTCGGGTTTGCCATTCTCTCTTGGTTGGTTTTTTCCCCGAACCCCATTGTTTCCTTGTTGGTCACGACCACCTCTGTCGGATCCCTTTCTGTAGGGTTTCCAGTTGCGGCGACCTCCTTTTATTTTGAGGACCTTCCTCCCTATAGACCTTTGACGCAGTCTGGGAGTAAACCTTCTTTAGAACATCTGTCAATTTCCCTTTTTAGATGGATGCGCTCATTTTTATCATGCACGTGCTCTTTGTAGTGATAGAAGAACTTAGGCGAATCCCTTTATCATGGGAAGTCTTTTCATGGAGGGGAGCCCAGAATAACCCCTTATGGATGGAGTGTATTTCCATTTTTGACTTGAATATGGGGATTTATCCTTCGAAGCCCCCATTCGAAGCTTCCGGCCTCTTTGTTTTTGACTTGGAGGCCTTAGAACTTTTCTAGCCCCACTTATCCCCCTATCTTTTCCGCTTTTTAGCCTCCTCAATTATCGAGTATTGTTCTATGATTTCTTGCAGCTGCTACGAGGTTTCTGGTGTCTTTGAGACCATCTTTTATACAGGTCGAGGTTAGACATTCCATTCATGTAGCCCAGGATTACTCCATTCTCAGTACAATTGATCACACCGATCCTCTCATCTACATACCGATGGTAGAATGCCTCCGTTGACTCGCCAAACTGCTGGTTGCTTTGGTAAAGCTCATTCAAGGTTTTGGTAGACCTTTTTTTTAAGAATTGGCTTAGTAGGGCCCTTACGAAGTCCCTGTAAGAATGCAACGACCCCTTTCCCAATTTGTTGAACAACTCTTAAGTTTTCCCTTGAAGGTAGCTTCCTACCAGCTTACACATCACCTGTTCGTTGAAGTCCCTCGAATGCATCTGGCTGAGGAATGTCTGTATAAACTTACGGGGGTCTGTGTCTCCATTGTATCTAGGAAACCCCTCGGGTGGTTTTATATCACTGGTCCACCGAGTCGCCATAATCATTGAACTGAAAGGAGAGGCTGCCACTTGGCCTGGGGAACTGATCAGCCTATCCAACTCCCTTGAGAGAGCGTCACTCGATTCGCCTCCCATTTGCACATTTCCATAATAGCTTGATATAAAAGAAGCTTCTATGCTGGGGATCTATTACTAGAGGTTTGAAGCCATATATCCAGGCCATGGATGCATTTGACTTTCGTAATCGAGGTAGCGCCCCTCTGGCCAAGCCACCGGGCGAGGAATCGCATGATTTGGAAAGTGAGGAGTTAAGACGGGCATCGAATATGTCACTGTCTGACCCAATCCGGGGAACGTTGGTTGAGGTCGATCCAGGGCACCCATTTCCATATTCACTCGGTAGAATGCCCTAGGGGTAGCCTGGAGCTAGAATCTTGGCTGAAACGTTAGGGCCATCAAGAGTGGTGGCTCTACCAGCTGTTGGATTATTTTCTGGTGTAGCATCGGGGGTTCCACCTGGTAACTAGTAGATCGAAGGGTTTGAACCAGTTGCGCCATATCTTACGGGGACAAAGGAGGTGCACTATTTGCACCTTGAGTGGTTCGTGCGATATCTGTTTCCGCACCCACCTGCGAATTTTCCAAAACCTTTGTGAATTGTGACTCATCTTCTCATTGTTGATATGTTTGGATTTGCGAGGCAGGAATCCTGAAACCTCCTGCCCAAGGCTCAGCGTTAACCTCCATTCGCCTGGAGGGCATGGCAGCCTCAACCCAAGACCCCTCTGGGTTTTCCATCATTGGAATCTTCTTTGGGACTGTCACCGGTTGTTTGTTCCTGACACTCGAAGGGACTGAGGGGGGGAGGGTGAACTGCATTTTCTTACTTTCCCTCCTTTTCTTCTCCAATAAGGAGTTTGCACTTCTTCGCCGACGTTTGAGGTTCTACCTCTGATTCGTTTGCTCCTAAGTAGTGTGCTTGCTGTAGAAGTGGGCATGAACGACCAATTTCGTAGATCTGTCTAACGGTCTCATTGGGCGTGCCAACTTAATGTGTCCCGCACCATCGTCGTCGGATCTGCCGCTAGTTTGGTCAGAACCTGTAAGAGAAAGCCCCTGGAGTGGTCCGGGGAGAAGAGTCTCTAACGCTCAAATCAGAAAGAGTGTCTATCAAATTAGGAATGAATTGTTGAGTATACAGTGTTACTTTTCTCCTATTTATAGGATGGTAGATAGGGAAACTCTTTTGTTTGCTTGTGCCGCAAGTACTAAACTCTTCCCTGTGCCGGCCTATTGGTTATTACCCAAAGGTTATTACATTGTGTATAAAATATGGTAACTAGGGCCGACTATGTTAAGCATTTGGGGCCCAACATGAATACGCATTATCAGCCATCATCGGGATGGATCCCCAAGGTCATATTTGTGAGTTTTTCTCCCCGTTCCTTTCCTTTTCATATCATATTTTTTCATTAAAAATGTGTGTGTTTCGTTGCATTGTTGTACATATTGATTGTTCTTGTGTGTTATTTATTTTAGTTTTTATTTTGGAACATTGTTATGTTTGGTATGCATGTTTGTTTTTGCAGGAAGTGTTAGGTTTTGGAGAAAATGAGCAAGGGATAAAAATGAGCAAAAAGGGCTAGGAGCAGTCTAGCTCACAGACCATGCAGATATGCCGTGTACGCAATGCTTATATGTGTATATGAAGAGCTCAACCAAATCCTGGTTCATGGATTGTACAAGATCCACGACGCTCAGCTATGAGCACTGAAGCAACCCTCAGCTCGCAAACCACGAAGATCTCCACCATTTGTGACGCTCAAGTTGGTGAGAAGAAGGCCCGATGATAACCCGGCTCAAGGACTGCGAGGACTTGTGTGGTTCGCGAAACAAGTCAAATTAAAAAAAAATCCTTCCCCCAATCTCCAAATTCCCCATTTATCTTCCCTACTATCCCCAAACACCACCCAAACCTATTTACCCCAAACCACTTATAGCATATGCTTCAAACCGATGACGTATTTCTTTCCACTATTATTGATTTCAATGCTCTATTCAAAATTTTGTGCTTAATAGTGGTCATGATTAGACTTCCTTGATTAGGTTTGTGGGTAGAGTACATGTTGGTTCTGGTAGTGTGTTTATTAAATTTTAGTATTGTGCAACTAAGCGTGTTTTTGTTGTTTGAACCTCATCTTGAGTATTTTCTCCCTTCCTTTCCGTGATACTTGTTCTAGATTTTTTATATGCATTGGGGACAATGCATGGTTTAAGTGTGTGTGTGTGTGTGTGTGTGTGTGAGCGTGGTTGTGGTGGTGGGGTGGGGGATTTAGATGATACTTATGTATGATTTAGTTGGAAGTATTTTTACTGAAAAAATGAAAAGAAGAAAAGAAAAAGATGAATAAAAAAACCCCTCTAAGTTGAAAGCCTACTTACAAGCAACTTAGGCAATACTGGGGGGGGGGTGGATAGGTCGAAAATTTAAAAGGCTGACCTATGCAAAAGTGACAGACCTAACATGTGTGGAAAAAGGTGAGGTGTAAGGTTAAAACAATGAGAGGTTAGGATGAAACCCGAGAGAGCTCCTAGGAAAAATGTGAAAAGATGAAAATTTTGAAGGCTCATTTTGCCTCCTTGGTGAAGTCTTCGGGAGATTTAATCTCCTCTTGTTTTACTTTTGATGATTGACATTTCATTCTTATTTTGGTAATCTTTTTAAGGTATAACTTCTTCAGGTTAAAATAGGAGGGATGCATAGTCCTTTGTGTTTTAGATTTGAGGAATTATCAATAAGAGAATTTAAATGTGCTTTGTGGTAGAGGACTAGGAAACCACCTTAGATCTTGATCGTTTACTCAAGGACGAGTAAAGGTTTAAATGTGGGGATTTGATTTTATCATTTTATACTATCTTTTTAGCACATTTGATACTCACATCTGTAATAGATTATAAGTTTTATGTACTCTTAATGAATATTTTATTAATTAGAGAATTCGAATGACATTATATGTTTTCTATCCCAACTCTTTTGAGGATCTTCTTTGATCATGCCGATGGATTAAAGATTCTAGTATGGTTATTTGAGGTACGGGCTTAGAAGTGAATGCAAGCTTGTTTTTTGGTAGAAGAAAATATCTAAAGTGAAGATCAAATGGCCAAGAGCACTCGAGCATGAAGAGAAAGGAGAGACAGACACGAACACCAGGTGCACCCAATCGAGTGCACAGACCACGCAGAATGGTGCACGGTTCGTGCGACCAAACTTGGCCTGGAAAACACACTATTGGACCCCCTTGGACAGAGCGCTCGAGGACGTGCACAGTTGGAGCACGACATAACTGAGCGGTGGGCTCGAGTGCACGGAACAGAAAGTGGAAGACACGGTTTGGGCATCCCTCTGATCGACCGTGAACCTATTTTTCACGGTGTGCGCTCTTCGTATCCATCTCCCTTGACTTTTGAAGATCAATCTAGGCCACATAAATTATAAATAGACCTTTTCTTATCCATTAGCAATTGAGCCCGAATTTGGGTTTACATGAACCCCAGTTTTCTTTTTCTTTTTAAATTTTCTCCATGTTTGTTGTTATATTTGTGTTTTGTGTTCTGGGATTTCTTTATTTAATGTAGATTTAAACTTAAGAGGATTTGTTAAGCATGTTTAGCTAGAGATTTTGGGTTCCTTCTACCCATTGTGTTTATTGCTTAGGATTATTGCACGATTAAGATTAGATTGACAACAAATTGTGATTATACCATGATTTTTATTTCCAGGCTCGGGTACAAAGCCGGAAGGATTCCATCTTTTTTTCCGGTGTGGTCATTGACTGATATTAAGATTATGTTTAGAGTGACAACAAAGCATGAATGTTAATTAGTTGATTATGTTAGGTTTGATGATGAAATTAAATTAGTCTTGATTGTCGGTGTGAGGTTGCGGCTAGGAGTGACAACTATGTCATCATTATCTTTAGGACTGAATTGCATCAAGATTAAAGAGTGATTTCGAAGGTCATCTCTTGAGTCTTGTAGCCACTAATGCAATTAGGGTGGCTACGAGGTCTTAGAGAGCCAACTGAAAAAGTAATGTTCTAAAAGTCAGAAGGTTTGGCCATGATCATGTTGGGTCCTAGTGTGCAATTTTATTTCCAGAGTTATTCTATTGAAGGCATTCCTCATAGACTAACCTCAGGGGTAAGGACTATAGGGTGGTAGACAGTATTCATCATATTCTAGCTATACCGGAGGGAGGTGAGAGATAATGAAGGGCGTAGGTCTTAAGCATTCAGGCACTCCATAACGCGTGATCAAGGAAATGTGGTAGAACTTACTTCTAGGATGTGAACGTAAATGGAGAATCAATAAATAAGCTAAACATATATATCAAATGCCCCCAAGTCTCTCTATTATTTATATCTTTGAGAAAAGTGAATTTTTAACAATATGTTTTGCTCGAAAGTGCAGAGATAACCTTGTAAAATCTAAAAGTGCAACTCTAACCCCGGGAATTCGTTGATCAAAATGTCAACAACCAAATTGACCGAAAATAGGTAAAATAACCATTATACCCCTGAGTTAAAAATTTTAAAAATAGGAAATTATAGAAATAACCCTTCTTCTATTTTCTCTTTCTCGCCTCTCTCTCCTGCACCCTGTCTTCCCCACGCCCTCCTCTCCCCTGCCTCCTCACACAATCTCTCTCAGTTCGTTTTTCGTTTGGTGCAATCCCGTTCGTCTTCCTCGTACCCTTTCTTCTACGCCTCCTCACCCCATCTCTCTTTATTTGTTCTCTACTTAGCACACTCCCACTGAATTGCTGAGTCACCGACTTTGAGTTATGGTGGTGGTGTTTTGGGCGGGGCTGTGGTTTTAAGCGGAAGGCATTTTTTAAGTGAGAGGGGTGGAAGAGGTAGAGGGAGCTAGGGTTTTAGGGGACAAGGTGTTTCTAGGCGGCAATGGAGCTGTGATTTTAGGGGGGAGGTGGTTCTGGGCAGGACAGAGCTAGGGTTTTAGGAGGAGGTAGTTCTAGGCGGCGGCGAAGCTATGGTTTTAAGGGGTATGTGGTTCTGGGCAGCGGCAAAGCTAGTGTTTTAGGGGAGAGGTGGTTCTAGGTGGCGGATGAGCTAGGATTATAAGGGGGTGAGTCGATGGTTCTGGGCTGCGGGGAAGGTGGTGGATCTAGGCGGAGCTTAGGTTTCAGTGGGAAGGGGAAGCTGGTTCTAATCAGTGGATCATAGATGGGTGAGCAACGACGACAATGTGTTTGAAGATGAAAAAGAAGCGTGGGGGTAAAATGGTCACTAAATTTCCAGTTTTAAATTTAGGGGTATTTGTGTCTTTTAATGTTTGGTCAACGACTAACTTCTTTGAGTCAATGTCAGAATTGAGCAAAATAGGTATAACTGCACAATTTTACAAAAACTTGTGGTTAGTTTTGCACTTTCATATTGTAAAGGGCTATACCTGCACTTTCAAAATTTAATAGAGTTATTTATTCATTTTAGCATATATCTTTTGTAATCTTTGCATGCTGGTAAGGGGCCTCTGCTCTCTTTGTTTTAATCAGAAAATCTATGCGCTGCTGTTGAGGTCATAATCTGTTTTCCCTATCAGCATGTGTATGCAGATATTGTCTAGTGTGCCCTGCTTATCTTATCTTGTTTTGCTTATATCTTCAGTCTTTTTACAAGATTGCATTGCTAGAGACACAATTTCAATTACTGAGCCTCTTCAAGACCCCAACTTTATAGTTTCATTAGGTGGAAGTTTTAAGTTGGGGTTTTTCAGTCCTGAAAACACCACCAACGGATATGTGGGAATCATGTATAAAAATGTTCCTAAAATATCTTTTGTTTGGGTGGCTAACAGGGACAAGCCTGTGAAAGATTGCTCTGGCGTTTTGACTATTTCCGGAGATGGGAATCTTGCAGTTTTGAATGAGAGGAAGGAGATGCTATGGTCATCAAATGCTCCAAATAATGTGGCGAATTCCAGTGCTTGACTATTTAGCAATGGTATCCTTGTATTGAGATACAACTCAAATAGTGGAAGTGGAAGTGGGTAGAGACACTATTATGAGCAACATGAAAATTGGTCGAAGTGAGAATACAACCATCCAGCTTACATCATGGAGAAGTCGATCTTAATCGAGATATCATTGATTTGGAATAAATAAATACCGTTTCTGATTGATTTTGTATATACCACGTTCCATATATGTTTCTACTTTATATACTGATAGAATGTAAAACACACAAATAATTGTGGCTGTGTGTATTCATATATATATACTAAGTACAAAGGGTATACAAGGCATAATCAGATATAGAAAAGGAAAAGGAAAAGGATATACACAAAACCAATCAGAAAGGGTATTCCTTTCTTAACCTGATTCTAATTTATCT
>JAULKJ010308154.1:0-19908 GCA_032355405.1 Rubia balearica | reverse complement strand
TCAAATGAGAGCCTGCAGGCGATCCCTAAAAAGATAAAGGCCATTCTAGAGATGAAACCGCCGAACACGGGGAAGGAAGTTCAGAGTCTAAACGGGAAGCTAGCTGCTATTAACCGTTTTATATCTCGAGAAGTTGACAGGGAACTCCAATTCTTCAAAACTCTGAAAGAATGTGTGGACAAAAAAGGAACAGTGAATGGGGGAGCCTCAGGAGAAGGCATTCGAAGAATTGAAGACATACCTGAAGGATCTACCCACGCTAACCAGTCCGAGAAATGGGGAAACCCTATACTTATATGTAGCAGAGCGATGAGTTCGTGAGCAGAGTGATGGTTACGGAAGAAAATAAGGTGCAGAGACAGGTGTACTTTGTAATCAGGGCCCTAAACAGAGGTATGCGAATCAAGAGAAACTAGCCTTGGCCCTGGTCCATGCAGCGAGAAGGCTGAGACATTACTTTCAGGCGCATCCTATGGTGGTCCTGTCAAATCAACCGCTCAAAAAAATACTGACGAAGCTAGAAAGTTCAGGGAGGCTAATGAAGTGGGTAGTTGAATTAGGAGAGCATGCCATCGAGTAAGCCTCGAGAAGGGCAATTAAGGGGCAAGTGATGGCAGACTTCTTGGCAGAAATGCCAAAGGATAAGAAAATCAAAGAGGATACAGCAAATGTTAAGCCTCAGCCCGCGAGCTGGGGCGAGAAGATAGAAACGGACGTATGGAAGCTGAACGTGGATGGGGCATCCGGAGTAGAAGAAGCAGGCGGGCCTGGTAATATCAGACCCAGAATGAGTGAATCAAACTATGCCCTACGATTCAAGTTTCCAACCTCCAACAATGAAGCTGAGTACGAAGCTCTAATTGCGGGCATGAAGATAGTGGGGAAGCTAGGGAAAAGAGGCTGCAGGCCTATGAAGATTCGATGTTGGTAGCCAACCAGTACAGTGGGCAGTACGCAGCCAGAGAATCGGCGATGATGAAGTACATGGACAAGGTATGAAGTCTGGCAGCCAAGTTTGAAGAATTTGATATCACTAGTGTCCCAAGGTCTCAGAATACGAGAGTATATGTGTTGAGCAAGCTGGCCTTCTCTACTAATGCACATCTGACAAATGCATCTGTCTAACGGTTACTCGGTTTAAAACAAGATTTTCTGTAATAATTACGTTATGATAAATAAAATATAATTATGATTTTAATTTTTTTTAAGATTTAGAACAAAAATGTCAGTTGTCAAGAAATCTAGTTTAAGAAAATATTTTAAATTTTACCAATATCCAACATATTGGAGCAAAAATATAAAAATTACATATTTAAATTATTAATTTGGTTCTAATATTAACAAATGATTAAATCTTATAACTAAGTAAAAGTTCAATTTCACATAATATTAGTTATATTTTTAATATATAAATATGTGGTACGGTACCGTAATACCATGGTAATATTTTCTCAATACTATTACCATACCATAAAAAATGTGTGAAACGATACTACCATACCACATCATTGGTTACCAATATTTTCGGTACAAATGCTATGGAATTCGGTTGGTTGGTTGATACGGTATTTTGGCTCAAAATGTCAGCCCTACTTTTGATCTTTTCAAAACAAATTGATAGAGTACTTTTGATAAAAATATTTATACATATTATCTATTTATTATATATGACAAAGTCTTGTTTTACACCGAATAACTGTTAAATTCGGACATTTTATAATTAGTGAAATTAATAAGGTCTTTTGATATTTACTTTTATTTATTGCAATGAGATACACATAATAATGATAACATTTTAAAATGAATCTACACAGATAAATAATTACTTTTAAAAAAATTTGAATGAAATATTATAAAAATAATTATTTTTTATTCTATTCAATATTTAATGATTTCTAACTAAACTAATTATTTCACTTTATAACTCGTATAGTTTTCCTTAGATGATTAAACTTTAAAATTGTAAATAAAATTTATTTTCAATTTAAATGTAAGACACAAAATGTACATAAAATTCAATCCTAATATTTTAATTAATATTATCGTGTAACGCGCGATGGTACTCTACTAGTATTACCTAATAAGTGAATCAACCGGGCTTAAATTTAACCGGTTCAAATTTGTTCTGGAGCTCTTTGACTATCATTAAGTTAACGGTCATTTATATACATATAATATTGTCATTAACAGTTTCTCGATTCTAGGTTAACTATTATCCTTTCTTAACAGGTTGTATGGTTCTAGGCAGCTTTGAAATTAGTGTAATTGCAGAGAAGCTTGGTAAGACAAAAAAAAGTACCAAGCAATCTATGTATTGGAGGAATGGTAAGTATTCATGTCAATCTCAGTTTCATATGCAATTTTGCAATCATAGTTAATTATTTGATTCTTATTTATCTCGAACTGGCTTTTTTAATGTTCTCTTTGTGCCTTATAATTATTTTTACTTTTTCCTTTCTTTGGAATTACCTTTGTTTTAAATTATAAAAATATGAATTTGTATCTCGTGATTTTTTGTCAACAATCTTTTTGGTTACTTTTTTTAGTTTGTGAAACGAATATTAGCAGGTCAACGGGTTGTATACTTGTATGTTTGTCTCTAGCTTTTTTATCCCCCCTACTCCATTGACACCCACCTCCAGGCCCTGGCATTTTAGTGCACAGGGGATGCAGTTTCCTTTTCATTGTTGGCAAGTGCTTCTCACCACCAGCCAAATCAATTAGTTAATCCTTTCCATTCTTTTTTATTTGTCTTCTTTTTCCTTTATTTGTGAAGTTTTGTTTCTCATATATATAGTTCTCTGGCTTGTAATTGGTGATTGTAAAAAGCGAGGTTGATCATGCTTTACTTTGTCTATTCCAAGTGACGAGTAACTTCTGCTTGTCACATATAATGGAACTCGCGTTGCAACTGATTGAAAGTGTTACATTATTGCTTTGTTAACCAACATGTAATCGACTATTGAAATGTACATATTGTGTGTTGTAGCTTATAACTATAAATAAGTAGTGTGCTTTTTAGATAATGGTAATTCTTTCAATGTCAATTTTAGTTTTCCACTCTATCATTATTATTAGGGCACAACATGTATCGATTGATTTAATTCTTAATTTTCACCATTGGTTGCTATCTTGGTTTGCAAATTACTTAAGATATGGTTAGTTCCATTTTGTAATGGCCATGTACTGATCATGGACAGTAGATTAGAGGTGATACTACTCATTACGATGTCGTGGCTAATTCAGTTGCATTTGGTGTATTCTCAGCTGGCATTAATTCAAGTAGGTGTTGCCTTTCAATTTGTTGTACCACTTTCAGCTTTCATGATCATTTTACATGTTCTATTTCTCTAATCTTCTTGACACTAATATTGTAATATACTAGATTATATGCCTTCTATAGATAATTGACGTTCAAACTTCAAAGTTGCTCTTTCAACTTGAACTATTTATGATTTTCATGTATCTAACTACTAGAAAATAGTACTCCCTCCGTCCCATAGAAATTGGGCACAATTTCTTTTGGATCGGTATTTTATGCAAGATGAGGGGAAGTGTTGATGAGAAATAAATAAAGGGTATTTTGGTAATGCAAGAGTTGACTAGTAGATTTAATCATCCTTTTGTGGGATAATATAGTAAATGTATAAGTTCATTTTTTTACCACTTTAGGTAAGAAAAGAATTGTGCAAATTTGTGTAGAACGGACGAAAATAGAAATTGTGCCAATTTTTATAGGACGGATAGAGTATTTCCATTGGAATATTTGTTGATTACTCCACACACATATATGAATTGATCAGCGCTAAAACTACTCTCCTTCAAGAAACCGACAGAAATCTACCATCCTTTATCTATCATTATTAAGTTTTTAATCAATATAAGATAATCAACAAACTGACAACAAACTGAACGTATTGTCAGACTAAAGTATGCTCTCTTTGTTCCAATTAAAACAAAAATCAAAATTGAGCACATGGAACATTAATACTCCCTATCCCTTTCCTTTTATTGTGTCTTACTTGAATAGTATTCAATAAAGTTAATGTTGTTAGAATTGTAAAAAATTATAGATATATAAATATAAAAATTGTCGTGTGGAATATCACTACAATCCTCTTAACATATATTTTAGAAAATGTAATTTTTATAATTTTTAAGATATTAAAATTAAAAAATTATTAATGAATAGCGTAAAAAGAGGAAGTAAGACAAAAAAAAAGGACGGAGGGAGTATGTAAAACATGATAACATATTTACGTTCGATATTCACATCTTCTTTTGAAATGTCGAGCAAAAACAAAAAGGAGAAACAGGACTCTTTACGTGGAACGAGAGAATAAACCACCTACTTGGCATACCCAAAGCCATAAGAACCAAAGAAATTTATACAAATAAATGGAACACAAATCAAACATAAATCGTGGCAACAAATGTATAAGGATGCGCATTGGTTGAAAACACACTACCTTCAACAATGCAGTGAGCTCAGATTCCTCCAATCTCAACCCCAGGGATAACATGTGCTATATTTTACATTCATTCCACTAAAACCCTAATTCTAGTGTTATATTTTGGTTCATCAACACAACCCAAAATCAGTATCCCCAGTCAAGCCCTTCTCGACTAAGAATCAGGAATCAGGCATCCATTTTGTGCATTTTGTTAAATACCCAAAATTACGACGGAGCTATCGAAAATCCAACAAAGAAGAAGAAGATGACGAAACAGCTAATTCCGTTGCTCCTCTGCTTTTCCGTTACCGCCGCCGCCACACACGTAGGCGCATCATCCATACTTAAAACCCGAACCCGACTAGCGCAGCCTCCCTTTCCTTCAAGATCAACGCCACCAAACCGGTGGAGGAATTAATTAATCTTTCCCTCACTCAGTAACTAAACTCCGGTTGATTTTCCTCAACGAAAAACCAGTTTTGTAAATTTTAACTGCAGAATCAGGCGAGTTATTCTTTCACGGTGGCGATAAGGACCAGCTGCTCATCGGTCCTGTATACTCGCGAAGCCGGGAGAGGTTGACGGTGATGGTGGGTGAAGATGGTAGGTGAAGATAAGCCCCGGTTATAAGAGCATGTACAATGGGAACCATTCTCAAACCACTCAAATCGTTTCAATTAATTAAATAATCAACCTCTCTCCTTCACCTTAGCAATTCAAACCACAACTAAAACATTCCACTTTTTTTCCACAATGGTAAAAATAACTCCCAAACCACTTAATGGACCCACTTGATTCTCTCTATCCTACTCATTAATTCTACTTTCAATAATTAATTTAAATATATTATTTTATTGAAAATATATTGAAATGTAAAATTTAATAACACACTTTAATGTTATAATTTATGTTCATTTTCCAATTTTACGTTTTAATTTTAGTATTTTATTCTTGTTCTAATATTAATGTTATGCACTTTGTTTTTAATTGTATTGTCATTTAATAATTTTGTCTACCATCCTACTCATTATTTTTACTTTTAATATTTAATTCAAATAAATTTACTTAACAAAATAAATTTAAATGTGAAATTTAATAACACACCTATAATTATTGAATTGGAGTCTATTTTTTCAAATTTCATTTCTAAAATTAATTTCAATTTGTAAAATTTATTTTATGAACCATATACATATTTTTAAAGAATGTAATTTTTATATTTAAAAAGAACCAAAATTTAATTTCAATTTTTGAACAAAAATCATATTTTTTATTTTACAAATTCAAATTTATTTCAATTATTAAAAATTATAAAATTTAATTTTTAGATTTTTTAAAAATAAAATAAAAATGGGACCCACTGCCACGTGGCCCAACTAGTGGCCGCTTCATGGCAGCCAAATGGGAAAGAACCGAAAAAGCTGACAAAGGCATTAATAAGCCTGACAAAGGCATAAAGGGGCGGTTCTCTTTAGAGAACCAGGGCCCGCAGGTTGGATTAATTCCAACCAATTTCAACCTCCCATTGAGGAGATAATTGTCCCTATTCGGTCCCAATTTTTAATTCAACCCACTCTCAAACCCCCATTTCATATGCTCTAAGGGCTATTATGTGGCGCCAATCATTCACTCTAACTATAGGTTATAGCCGACGGGAGGTGAGAGATGTCTTTATTCAAAAGGTGTTGACAAGTTCTCCACGATATATGATCAATGTATCATGATAGGATATATAGTCGATGATCAATGGATATCTAGAAATGTAATCTAATTGTGCCTAAGAATCGTTAGAATAATATTCACATCTTTTGTGTTAGTTGCTTGTTAATTTAGTTGACTTAAAATTTTTGTAGTGTTTTTCTAAAACTAAAGCCCCCCAATTGTTACCACACACATTGAGTGACATCTTTGTGTGTTTTTAGCTACATTTAATATTTTATTGAATCCATTTTCTCTGTGGATGACATCTACTTGCTACTATCTGCTCTCTAGTATTTAGGCGCATTAGGTGTTTATAAATTGTATCTTTGAGAGGCACGACGAAGGCCTCCAAATTAGTCTGTGGATAACGGGCGAGTTGGGGCAATCAGGTCAGTAATCTTTTATCACCTTGGCATCATAGGTTAATCCCGACCGTTATATCCCAAATTTGTGGCAAACTAAGTAGGTTGAGTCCCTTAGAGGGTAATAGTGAGATATTGATGCTCTGGGGTGTACATTACACATTCTAATAGTGAGTCATCATGGTGGGTCCTGGTGATCCATGCTACTCCCGGGTTTAATTTTTTGTGTGTTTATGGGTTTATTAACCCTTGGAGTGAGGGCTAGTGGTGACAATATGAAGCGCACCACTAGCTATATCTGGAGGAGGTGTCAGATCGATGACGAGGAGGCGGAATCACCAAGTGACAGTCTGTGGGAGTTCCCAAGGAATCATGTTCTCCACATCGTGTGATCAATCATAGAATATGATATACTTGTACTATGTGAATAGGAATCAAGGATCAAATTCTAATACTATCATGTGAAGAAAAATCCTCCAAGGCTCTCTATTATCGTACTTACACTCATAGTTAGATTTACATGCTAGTTTACTCTTTAGTTCTATATTTGTAGTTTTTAGTTGTTTACTCAACACCCCCCTCCTTTTGGTAACTAGCGCCCACTTGGTGATGCTTGTGTGTGTTACTACATGAAACCCTTTGAACCATTTTCCCTATGGACCATCCTGACTTACCACTTTTTAATTATTAGTATTCTGTAGTAATATGGTAGAAACTTATAAAACTTATCTTTGATTCGTGCATTAGTTTTAACGATGCTAGTGTGCACATCAATTTTTGGCACCTTTGTCAAGGATCAAGGCGTTGTTTATTAGCGTAGCTTAGTGTTTTATTGTGTTTTTCATGGTGTTTTTGTGTTCGTTGTTTTTCAGTAGGTTGTATTGCTTTTGTTCTTGGTTTATGGTACATTCTCATTCCAAGAACCAAGAACCCTTGCACTACGAATCCAAACTTTATGTGCCTTTTGTTTTTGTTTGCTTTCGTTCAGAGTATGTATTTCTTGAGTTCTTGGTGGTTTTACTAAGAATCCTTTCACTATGATTCCAAATCTTTGAAAAGAAAAATATATGGAAATTTACATTTTGAGGAAACTTATGATGAGGAGAGAAACTCGACAAGTGAGATTATGTAGGATATGATATTCTGATCATCCTACCGAGTCTTGTAATTGGTTGAGCAAGGAATTCTAAGAGGAAGTGAGATTTGATAATTCCCTAGGTCCAAGAGCTCAATGGTGGCATCCATATTACCATTCCTACAATACGGAATGGAGTGGTAACCTAGATTTGGGATATAGAGATGCACCAGAAAACCAACAATTCAAGAAAAATGAATGGCCTTCACTCTCTTATGTTATGCCCCAAAGTGGAACGAAATATGAATTGTAGCACAGTAAAGGGGGAGTTTTTGCAAGGTGTGAAAATCTTGATTGAGAGTAACGAGTTTCTCTAAACCCGCATTCACGAAGATATCGAGAATTTGGGGGGTTCAATTTTTCTCAATCATTAAGAACTTGGAGGCTCGAGTTGAGAAAATAGCATTATCGGTGCACCACATGGAGGTCGAGGAGGAGATTAAACTTCAATGCCAACTAGAAGCGAGCTTGGAGCCAAATGCAAAAACTTCTACCTTGATGGTTAAGGTGGTGAAGGAAGCTAAAGAAGAGTCCCGTGTAGGAGTTGGTGTTGAGCATGAAGTAGAGAATAAGGTGGTCATTCAAAATCTGGGAGCTACTTCTTAATCACCTCCAATTTCGGACATCTTGAAGGAGACAAGAGGGAAGCCAAATGAAGAGGCCAAGGTTCCAAACCATGTCTCTCTTTTGAGGCCAACTCCACCATCAAAATTCCTTCTCTTGGAGGAATTCTAACCCCGATTCTCAAATTTTAGATGCCCATGGTGATGGGGTTCAAAATTTCACCATATGGATAATATTAGTGTCATGGAAAAAACCTTAAAGATATGTAGTATCTCGGGAGGCAACCCGAGCATAAAGTAGGTTAATGTTTTTTTCTTTTCATTGTACATATTGATTTATTTTTTTTGAAAAAGTAATATTGATTGTTTTTGTATTTGAGGTTTTATTTTGGAACACTATTACGCTTGGTTTGCATGTTTGTAGGATGTACAGGTATTGGAGAAAATGAGCAAGGAAGAAAAGCGAGCAACCGGGGCTAGGATTAGCCTAACTTGGGGACCATGTCGACGTGTATGGTCTGCGATGCAACCTATGCTCAAATTTGCAGACAATGAGGTCAACCAAACTCGGCTCGTGGGCCATGTAGACGTACATAATCCCCATTACTTTGATGAATTTATCCAATCTCCATTTTACCTGATTCCTTTCTTACCATCCCTAAACATCACCCGAACCTATTTACCCACCAACCATTGATGCACATACTCTGAAACACAAACTTGTATTTTTGCTTGGTATAGCTCGCAATACAAGGGGTTTTGCTGTCTAAGTCCAAGTACCAATAAGACATATCTTACTCTACATATCCATTTTGATGAGACTAATTTCTAATGGCTATTGACACATCCTCCACCACAACGGATTCCTTGGACATCTCAGTTTTTGTTGATCATGACTTGGGTGCTTCACCCAGTCATATTGCGACTTCACCATCGCTTCTCCACTATAAGTGAATGTTGAATCTCCTTCACCACCTCTGGACTTATATGAATATTCTTACAAAAATCCTTTTTACGAAATGTTTGAAAAATGCTCGCCAAATGGTGGATCGAGGCACCTTCATTATTTCAAGAAGACGCACTCGGTGTTAAATGATGAACACAGTTTAATATTCAGTGACACAAGACCTACTCCATGAACCAAGCACTACTAGCACGCTTTAACACAAAGAACGACTAGTTCTAAGAACTAAATAGAAAACACAAACCTAACGGTTTAAATGGTTGAATAAGAAACAAGTTAAAACTAAAAATATAATTTATTTGATTGATAAAAGTGTAGTAAAAACGTTGGAAAACATCCCCTAATATAGTTCATAGGTCCGGCCTCCTCAAATAAAAAAGAAGATGAGATTTGGTCAATCCTGACAGAAAGTGGAATGACTGATGACAATGATAACGTATGGGCCTGATGGCCCAGTCACAGGGAAACAACCCAGGGGAGACTTTCGGCCTAAGGGTGTAGCAGCAGGCAAGCCGGCTGGATTGGTGAGCTTGATGAGACAGATCCAGTCCTGTCAGCCACCAAAAAACCATAAAATAAGGGGAATAATTGAAAATTGAGATAAGATTACTATCATACTAATATTTACCTTGATGCACTTCCACGTGACAACAATGGCTAACCGGAGCATCGGAGCGGGCATGGCCCTGCATCTCCTGCTTGACCTCAGTCTAAAGTGCATATTGGCTAGAGTACATCATTTGCGAATTGCAAGTACACTACAAATGCCGGTTTTAACATTGGCACTGTCTGTGGAGATTGCATAATCTTTTAGCATCCACGCAGCTTGGATAAAATGGATGCACTAACGTCTGGAAGCCTATACAACCAAGTGGTAGTGGAGGACGTGATGCACAAGGAGGAGTCTCCCTCAACGCTGACGCTGATGGGGGAGAGGCATTAGCTCCGCATGCCAGCGAAACTCATGAATAACTCAGAGGTTCTCTAAATGATCATAGCAACTTAGAGAGAGATGATGATGAGGTTGAAAGAAATGGAGGACATGCAGAGTGACAAGACAAAGTGAAGGGGACATGATCCGCAGCTAACCGAGCTTTTTCCCGGAGAAGGAAGGTGACAATGAAGCACATAAAAAAGATGAGAGGGTCACAGAAAGGCCGGAATCGATCCAGGAAGGAGAAAATCACAGCTTCTTCCGAGAGAAAAAAAATTTGAAGGCAGAGAGAATGTTGCAGAACACGAATGGGAAGAAGGTTATGTACCGTTAAAAATAAGTAAGGAGCAAACCAAGGGCAAGAACCTGCCGAAAAGAAGAGAGGAAGGCCCAAGTAAAGAAAGTAGGGGCTCGCCATTTACCAGAAAGATACAAATGTTCATGGTCGTTCCAAAGCTAAAAATACCAAATAATCTGAGCAGTACAATGGTGAGGCTGATCCAGAAGATCACTTGCACACGTTTTGCACCAATATGCAAACTTTTGAGATAACTCAAGTCAGATGGTGCAAAGTGTTTACAACGACCCTACAGTAGTAGCCAAAGTGTGGTTTAAAAACCTGGAAGATGGAATGATCGACAGTTTCTGCCAGCTAGAGCAGAAGTTCTTAACTCGCTTCATGCAAAGGAAGAAATTTCAGAAGACAAGGTTCGAGCTACTGGCCATCAAGCACAAGCTAGCAGAGACACTGCTGGTATATTCGGAATGATTTAATGACGTAGCACACCAAGTGGAGGAGATGAGCAACCAGTTCCTCATTGATAAATGGGTTGAGGCATGAGCTGTTATTGAAGTACTTCACTTTAGACCCATCGACGATGAATGACAAGTTAATGAGGAGAGTCAGAAACTTTAACAGAGAAAACCTAGCTAACAGAAGAAGGAAGGAAGTGTAGGGAGGTCACAGTCAGTGGAAGGCTGACAGGGAAAGTTCAGAGGGAAAGCCGAGGAAAGCTGGGACTGCCAGAACAAGAACTCAGCAGATGCCAAATAGGTTCAATAGGTCGGAAAGATTTTTCACATTGCTGATCAAAACCCCCCAGGAAATCTTCACTCTGTGCCCAAGGAAAAACATACTGGACGTGCCGCCAAGGATGAATAAGGAGCTTGGAAAGAGGAATAAGTCTCATTTATGTGATTACTATGACGACCATGATTATGACACAAATGACTGCATTCATTTGAAGCACAACTTAGAATATGTTGTGCAGAGTGGTGAGCTGGCACACCTAGCGAAGAGTGCAAGGACCCATAACATGGCCACCTATCAGAGGAAGAACAGGTACTGCGGGCCCGACAGGAAACAAGAGGTTCGAATCAGAATGAAGAGCCCTGATAGAAAGCAGAAATGGGAGAAGGGAAAAGAGGTGGTCTGGGCAGAGAAAAGAGAGGGAAGAAATGAGAGACAAAGAGAAGACACACCTGATGAGCTTAGCAGGAAAACTGCGGTGATTGACATATATGCCATCATAGGCTGGAGTGCAGGAGGAAAGACTGAATCTCAGCAAAAGGCACGCTACAAAAAGACACCGCAGGCAACGCTGAAAGCTAAGGGAAAACAAAGCAATAATGTTTGACGCTAGGGACCTGATACCAGATAGGACGGCTAGTGGAGATGCAGTCGTAATAATGGTGAGAGTGATGGACAAAAGGATTCACTGGGAATATGTGGATAGTGGAAGTTCTGCGAAGATTATGTATTGGAACTGTTTTGAGAAGCTGGATGAGAACACCAGGAGGAAGCTGGAGCAGACAGACACCCCACTAATAAAATTTGCAGATAGAATGGTTTGGCTGGAAGGAACGATACTCCTCCCGGTAACGGTGGGGGAAGGAGAGAGAAAAGACGGTAGACATGGAGTTCATTTCGTAAAGGTAAACATCCCATATAATATGATATTGGGCAGGCCGGCATTGGCACTGCTGAAAGGCATAATATCAACCCTGCACCTCTTATTGAAATTCCCAACAAGAAGAGGAATAACCACAGTGAAAGGAGACCACCAGAAAGCTAAAGAATTCCATACGATCGCGCTGAGCAAGAGATATGAGAGGACATAAATGGGATTCAAGGAGAACAGGCCAACAAAGTTAGGCCTATCAGAATGATTGAAAATAGGTATGACCCATCAAAGATAGACGTGAAGATGGAAGCAGTAAAGCTGAGTAGAGATTTTTCAGTGCAGGTGAGGTTATCCCTTCCACCTGAAGTAAAGAGCAGGCTAATGAAGGTTCTAAATGAGGACAGGCAGGCATTCTCCTGGAAGCCGAAAGAAATGATGGGGTACCAGGAAAAATCGGATGCCACGAGCTAAAAGTAGATCACTCCTTCAAGCTAGGATTCAGTTGGTCAAAGTGTAAAGAAATCCCCTACCCAACTTGACTGGCTAACCCGGTGTTGGTGAAAAAGAAAGGATAATTTAAGGAGGACCCAATAAATTCCTTGGGAAGTAGAACGACAAGGGAACAATGATAACCACATAAAGAGAGGGCAGAAGTTCAGAATTCCGCATGCAAAAATCGCAGAAAAAATACACGTGGTAGACAACCAGACAGGTAGCGTAACAGTAAAAAAAGGGAGTTAATGAAGTGACGATCATGTGCGAGTTAGCTCTTTGAATTTACAAAAAATACCCAACTACCCCATGAAAAAAAGGAAAAGAAGAAGAAGAATCATCTAGAAATAGGCCCCAGGGATGCTACCTGCTCCCTTAGAGACTCAAACATAGGTAACCAAAAGAGATTCAAGTTCAGAATCCACCCCATCGCCCCAGATTGAAGCTGGGGGGAGTTGGTAACGTATTGGCCTGATGGCCCAATCACAAGGAAACAACCTAATGGAGCCTTTTGGCCCAAGGGTGCAGCAACAGTCAAGTAGGATGGGTTGGTGATCTTGATGGGACAGCTCCAGTCTCGTCAGCCACCAAAAAACCATAAAACAAGGGGAATAATTGGAAACCAAGGTAAGATTACTATCATACTACTATTCACCTTGATACGCTTCCATATGGCAACAATAGCTAATCGAAACGTCGGAGCGGGCACGACCTTGTGCCTGCCTTCCTGCCTCAGTCTATCTGTCTTGTAATTTTAGGTGCATATTGGGCTGGGGTAGATCATATACGAGTACATTACAAATATCGACATTAACAGGCATATTTAAGAAGCTAAAACAATATCAAACTAATTTTTTAATTTAGCCAATCTTTTGGTCAAATTCATCATCTATTTCTAGATGAATTCTACCTTATTGTCCTATAAAATTCAATTTAATATTTCCAAATCTGATCAAATCTAATCTAATCAGAACTAGATAGGCTAGACTAGAATATTACCTAATCTATTCTAAACTTATTTAGCATAATCAGTATTTAATCTTTCTAAAACTCAAATGAGGCCATGAATTCATCACCAATGAGCCAACATGGCCGTGATAATCATGTACCAAAATAAAATAAAACTAAGAAAGCTATAAAGTGTTGTTGAACCAACCCACTACATGAAGGTCCAACCGGTTCTTTTAAGAAGCTTCATTAATCTTCATCTTCACAAATGGGATTTTGATACTTGTATCATTCCCTCCGCATTAAATTTTTTTTGTCCTTGAAACTGAATCTTTCTTAGAAGTAATTGGAGAAAAATGTGCCCCCACCTTCCATCTGAAGTCTTGCTAAAAATGACTAAACAGACTGACTAGGTTCACTCTCTTCACCCCTCCTCCGCAGCCTGAGATGAGTCCTCTTTTGGGAAGGTTTATCCTCGTTAACTTCAGTGTCTGATACGTTGATCGCCTCAACTTGCTAGTCAACGACCCCCGCCACATCGTCATTGTGGAAGACCGGGCGGTTGCTTCTATTTCGACAAGGAAGCCTTGACAGACCTCCGAGGAAGACAACCACAAACATTTCTGCCAAAGAGAGAATGATTAGCAGGTTTAAAAATGAGTAATATGAATGAGCAAGTAGAACTAGTTTCCCAGTTAAAACAGTGAAAAAGACACAATGGATTTATACCTTTCAGATCGATGAGACCCTCACCGAGAGAAATGCCGCCAGGAAAGTATGGCAGGCCGACGACACAAAGTATGGAATCGCGCAGGAGGTGGTTTCACCTAACACTCACGACCTCAAGGCGGGAGATGAATGGTTGTAAGAAAGAAATTTCAACATCAGTAGGATGAGATCTCCGCCTCCTTTCCGGGTCGGAGAGATAAGTGGTTCTCTCACCTTCGCCAAGGCCCAAGGCGAGGTCTTCGTCCAAAAATACGAACCACCTCTTCCACTTAACATGGGTGGGGATATCAGTTAGCAGCCTGACCCCATCATTTCGGAGCTTTAAAAAGGTCCATTTTAGGGGAATTCTGGCCGAGTGACTGAAAACACAATACAGGATGACAGAAGGTTGAATGCAAAGGCGGCAGCATAACATCTCAAAGTGTGGGACAGCCTGAACATAATTTGGGGGAAAATCAGTTAAACCTAGTTCATAGGAGACCAAAATAGCCTGAAAGAAGGGAGAACGTGGAAATCAGAGGCAGAACTGCTCGAGAGTCTCGAGATAAATTGCGACCATGCTTGCGAGCACGTCTAGGACTATTCGGATAACTCTTAGAAGCAGGAAATGGTCATAGATATCATTAAAAGTGGTGTTTAGAATGTTGGAGGCAGACTCAGTGACATGAAGAGCCATCCAGAATTCAAGATTAGTTGTTTCGCAATATGAGTCAGCCTTGGGAGGACCGACAGTGGAAACCATGATAAAAAAATAAAATGACTGAGCAAAGAAGATAAGAGGAGACAGAGAGGGTATCTGGAAGAAGATTAAATTTTTTGGAGAACCGAGAATCTGAGCGAAAGTATGCAAACAAAAGTGCAAAGCGGAAAAAATGCAGAGAAGAATACGACAAAGGATATAAACAGGCGGAAAAGAGTAAAGGAAATACAACAGATATGAGCAGTTAATTTCTTCCAAGGACAAGGCGACAAAAAATTAATGATAACCGCTTTGGGAGAGAGCCAAAATTATGCAGCCAACATGCACGAAATTGTCAGAAAGGAACACGTTGTGGATATCCCGACAGGTAGATCGTGTGTTAGTGGGCGGTTTCAAAAATAAAAAAGGCCGCTAAAATACTCAGGGAAGACAAGAAGGAGCTCCCAGGGATGCTACCTGCTCCCTGGGCATCTTGGAGTTATTTGCAAGAAAAACTTAGGCCCCGTCTCACCCACTGGCCCGCATGTCAACTTACCCAATCAAGCCATTGGTTGGGGGGACTCGATAATGTATGTGCCTAAAGACACAATAACGATAAAAGATAACATGTGAAGCCTACTAGCCCATGGATGCTACCTGGGCGTGGAGGCAAACAGGGAGAGGTTTGACGAGCACTGATGAGATAGCTCCAATCCCATCAGCCTCCAAACCACATATAACGAGGCAAAGTGTAAGACACAAGTTAATATTTTCCTGATTAGTTCACTATTATTGAGATACGCTTCTACATGGAATTAATGGCTAACCGGAGCATCAATGTAGGCACGACCCTTGGCCTGTCTGCCTGACCTCTTTCTGCCTGTCTTATAGGCTCAGGTACTTATTGGGCTGGTGCGGATCATCGCTAAACATATGAAAATTTTTGGTATTAACACTAGGTAATGATTGCTTGAACTCGCTATAAAAATGATAGTTGGTGAGAAAATGAGACAACTCACGATAAATTGAGTGCCTCGTGAGATAAATATATGAACATGGAGTTACACGTATGACAAAGACGTACCTTAATGTGATGGGCATGTGAGGTTCACGTGCCTTTGTGGTGATATCGTGCGTGAGAGCCACACGCTGAACTTTTATTCACCAAAGTTGTGCTAAGCTGGAAACTTCCTCCGCAGACGCTAATAGGAATCAAAGAACATAGCTGCTAGAGAAAGATGCAGCGGGAGAATCTGAAGATGAATAAGGAAATGGTAACGAGGATCCGGGTGGTCGGCGGGTTCACCGGCTGTGGAATTGGTTAGAGAAGAATGAAGTAAGTTTTTCCGGTTGTTGACATGATCGACAGGATCAATGGTCGAAGAACGGAGATGATTGTATCTGCAACAGAAAAAAATAGAACAATGGGCTTCGGGCGATCGATCAAAGATGAAATTGAGCGGCGGCGGTGAGGATGTCCGGTGGCAGTAAGATTTCTTATGAATGATCCACTCCAGCCCAATATGCACCTGGACCTACAAGATATGTAGAAAGAGGTCATGGATGCAAGCGCAAGGTCATGCCTGCTCCGACGCTCCAGTTAGCCATTGTTACCATGTGGGAATGTCTTATGGTGAATAATAGTCTGATAGAAATCTTACCTTTATTTTTAGTTATTCTCATCGTTCTATGGTGGTTTGGTGGCTGACGAGACGTGAGCTATCCCATCAAGCTCACCAAACTAAGCCTGCTTACCCAATGTGCGTCATTGGGCTAAAAGGCTTTCTTTGGTCATTTCCAGGTGATTGGGCCATTAAGCCCACACGTTATTAAGTCTCCCCAGCCTATGGCCTAGTTGGACGAACCAATCCTGGGTGATGGGCTGAGTTTGGAGTTGAGTCTCTCATGATTACCGCAGTCGGGTCTCCCTGGGTGCAGGTAGCATCCCTGGGGGATGCTCATTGATTATTATTCTCTTTTCCCTTTCTTCTCATGGGGAAGTTGGGAATTTTTTTTAAATTCAAACCCTTAACGCTCACACGATTGTCGATTCATTAACTCCCCCTTTTGACGGTTATGCTACCTGTCTGGATGTGTGCCACACGTGCTCTTTCTGACAGTTTTTGCATGTTGACCTCTAAAATTTCACATTATCTTTATGCGGTTACCATTACTCCCTTTTCATCCTGTTTCCTAAGGAGTTTGTTGGTTCCTCCTTATACTTTCTCATCTCAGCGCCTCATTTGTTCCATCGCTATCTTTCTTAGTCTTTCCTTCCTGCTTCCATCTACTCTCTCCACCAGTTCCCTTTTTGCTTTGCTTTCCCGATGGTCCTTAATCCTTCTTCAGGTACCCTCTATGCTTCCTCTAACCTTCTTTATCTCTCTTTTTGTTTAGTTCTTCTGTCTACGATGATTTCTACTGTGGGTCCTCTGAAAGCTGACTCCTATTGCGACACAACTAACCTTGAGTTCAAGGACGCTCTCGCTGTTATTGAGGCCTCTTTCAACTTAGGAAATCATTTTTCATGACATCTGTGATCACATTATGATGCCTGGTGTCAGCTGGTTAGTGCTAGACGTGCTTACTGGCATGACCCTTGAAAATTTTTGTTTCCCTCTTTTCGATTTCTTCCAGCCTATCTTGCCTTCAACGAGTTGGAGCTAACTGAACTTCCTTCTAACTCCGTTCGTGTTCTTCTAGGCTTTGAAATTTTGTGTCAACTCCTTCATATCGAACCCTCAGCCATTCTATTTCATGTCTTCTGACACTCGGCCAGGATGCTCCCTCAACTTGACTTTCTTGAAGTTCCAGAAGGAAGAGGTCAAGCTGTTAATCGACCTCCCTACTCATATTGAGTGGAAACGGTGATTTTTCATGGATGAAGAGCTAGTTCTAGGCTTAGGTTGGGCTGATAGGGTGATTTATCCCGCTAGCCCAAAAAAAAGGACGGGGATCTCAACCCAGTGTTGCTGAGATGGTCTTCTTACAGCCTTTTATTTCTCGGCTTGAGACCGTAAGGGTGAGATGTGACTACATTTTGCGGTATTCTGCCCTGCAAGCTATTAGCTTGTCGTATTTCCCTGGTGGTGTCTCTTCTGGAGAAGGCTCTATTGACCTGAGCGGTATAGGTCCCAGCCCTGTTTCAGTTTTCTTGAGGTGGTGGTTGTGCTTCTCTTTGCCCAATTTCTTACTTGTTTTAACTTTTTGTCTGTCTCTTTATTGCAGAGATGTTTATGAATGATTTCCTTGGCAATTTGTCTAAGCTTACTTGCAGGGTTGCAAGTAGTCGTTCGACCTTTCTAGCTGAGGACATAACTGAGGTTATTGATCAGCAGGTCAAAGCCATCAATGTCTCTGACACCAAAGTCTCCTAGGAGGATCCTGTTCTGAAAAGGGCTTATCGTAGCTTCGGCAGTAGGATTGAAAAGGGTAGTCTTGGTCCAAGCTAGGCTTCATTTGATACGATTCCCGAGGAGGTTCCCGACACACCTGCCTCTTAGCTAAAGGTGCTCTCTTTGGCTGCTCAACCTTTTTAGGTAGTTCCCTTCTCCCTCCGTTCATGTATGGATTCTCTTCTCGGCACTCTATTTTAGCCTCTTTGTGTGCGCTGCAGCTCGGACATAATTCATTTTTGGGGTCCTACCTTTTCCTTATTTCAATATCTGGTTGCGCGAACGATCCTTGAACATCACTGGGTCTAGCTCCCTTGCTGATCGGTCTGTCGCGCCTATCCTCGAGGTATGTTACGAGTTTTCCTGATGGTTTTTTCCTCTTTTATTATTTTTCATCGCTTATTGTTATTGTTTTTCTTACTCATTTGTACATTTTCAGCACCTTTGCTCTGCAAGGGCTATGCAGAAAGATCTTGCACATGTAGGCAGAGAAAAGTGAGCTTAAACGTTGTCTAGCCTCCCTGAAAGCTAAGGCTTGCCGAATCCCAGAATTGGAGCAAGACCTCGAGCTGGAGAAGGGTATCACTGGCTCTCTCCGAACCTCTCTGACTCGCGTTGAAGACATGATCGCTGAGTTGCTTGCTTTCCAAGACTAGGCTTCACTCGTGGTATCTTGAGCCTGTATTGTCACATTTTACGAAGTGCTAAAGCCTCTGAGTTGTTGAGTGGTGCGTTGATGAGTGCCATCGACTTCTACTCCTGGACCAAAGATGAGAATTAGCTGTGGATTGGCTTGGGTGATACTTTTGTTCCTTTTTGCGAACACAGCTTTACCGAGTACTTCTCTCAGCTGCATCCAGGCATGACCTTGGTGGAGCACAATAGCTAGAACCCTGATGGTGCCTCTGCAGAGACCAACACACACTCTACTAGAGGGCCCCATCATCATACTGTCAATGCTGAACCGGCTGCAGGAGGTAAGGTCCAGGCTACTGGCGCTGTTGAAGGCACTAACGTGGTTGAGGGAGTTAAGGCTCTAGCCATTGGGGAGAAGGAAGACGATGCAGCTACTAAGAAGCTTTGAATGCTTTTCTCATTTTATTTTTATTTGCTTGGTTGTATTCCCATGTTGAGGAATGATACATTTATTTCTTTTCTTCTGAGGGGCGTGCTTGTCCCCCTTCTGGATGATGCCATTTTTTTATTAAAAAAAATTGGAATTTCTTGATTTTGGTTTCCTTACACCTCTGCCCATTCTTGTTGTTTATTTTGGAATCCCTATTTGGGTTTCAACTTTACTACTTGTTGCAATCCGGCCTGCGATTGCGCTGACTGTTGTGGTCAGCGCTGCAACTTTAGCCAAGATGCGGCTCATTGCTTCGATGGCGATGGTTGTGGCCGAATTTTTATCTTTTTGTCTGTATTGATCCGGCCTGCGATTGTGCTATATATTGATGCCAGCGCTGCAATTTTAGCCATGATTAGGCTCATTGCTTCGACGGCTATGGTTATGGCCGGAGCTTTGTCTCTTTTGCATGTTTTGATCAGGCCTGCAACTGCACTGGCTGTTGGGGCCAACGCTGCAACTTTAGCCAGGATCGGGCTCATTGCTTTGACGGAGATGGTTGTGGCTGGAGCTTTGTCTAGT
>JAULKJ010308144.1:0-11122 GCA_032355405.1 Rubia balearica | reverse complement strand
TTTTGTCTCTCACTAGCAAGCTGCGATTCGAGTTCTCCACTACTTGAAGAGTCATCCTGGTCAAGGTTTATTTCTCTATTCAGTAGTTCTTTAAAGTTGAATGCTTATTGTGATTCTTATTGGGATGCATACCCTATCACGCGACTCTCTATTTCTGGGTACTTTGTGATGATCGGTGATTTTCTAGTTTCATGGAAGACCTAGAAGGAACTTACTCTTTCTCATTCTTTTACTGAAGTGGAGTATCGTGGCGTGGTTGATACTTCTTGTGAGTTTTTGTGGCTTAAGTTTTTGCTTCGAGACTTAAGTGTTGTGCATTTTTCTCCTATGTGACTATTCTTTGACAGTAAATCGGCTCTTTATATTGCGTAAAATCCAGTGTTCCATGAACATACGAAGCATATAGAGGTTGATTATCATTTTGTCCATAATCTTGTACAGTCTAATACTATTGTGACTCATCATATCCATACTTATGACCAACCTCCGGACTTGTTCACTAAAGCTCTCGGACGAAATTAGTTTCATTCACTACTTGGCAAGTTCGGTTTTTCTGATCATAAATATTACTTGTAATTGTAATTAGATCATATTTCCTTTTCCATTAGATCTTTTGTACCTATATATAATGTATCCCAAGTCATGAATATGGACACATCATTACCCTTATTTTCTATTCAACATAACTGGAATACATTATCTAATCACCGTAACTTGTCAATTTTAGCAAAAGATGATAATAATATAATTTATGTACAAATTATATTGTTCTAAGAAACTTAACAATAGATGTGATAACAAACCTTTGGGTGGATCTATATTTCACCTATGCTTCCTCTTCCTCACCACCTTCTTTGACTTTCTTTTCCTCTCAATGTGCCAGCGCAACCGCTTCGCATCTTCCCTACATGCATACTTCTTCAAACGGGGAATGATAGGGAGATACCATAATACTTTTTCGAGTGTCTTAAACTAGGACTCACCGCAAACCCTACAAGTTTCTCTATCATGGCCTAATTCCCCCTGTACAACATACAATCGTTTGGGCATGTATGGATTTTTTGGAGATCTAATCCTATTGGGAAAAGTATAGTTTTGGAGGCATAACACCTATAACGTAATAGATTACCTTCGGGAAGCAACTCCCTTTACAAATAGAGAGCCTCGGTCAATGACTTGTCAGTCCATCCAAATTTTACCTTTACATTAACAAATCTGCAAGGATGAACTCTAAACTGAGTCTTTCAAACTCTTGTAAAGAGGCTTCCCTTTGTCATCAATCAATGCCAGTAACGCCTCGGGTTTACCTTTGAACTCCCTTGCAATATCTTTAACCATTTCATCGAACTCAACATTTTCATCTGATTCATCTCCCACCTTTCTGTTGGCCATTTTAATCATTTCCAAGGTATCCTCAATTACTTCCCTATGCGATACGCAAAGAGTGTAGGCATTTTGAAAACCCTCCTTACGAAATGTTCCCGCATCTTCTTCCCCCTAAGATTGGCATCATTTCTACAATCCTTACACGTGCATCGTGCTCGTACCCTACCCTTTTCAGAGGCATCTTCAAACGCTAATAAAAAAATGATTCTACCAATGGCATGTAATTGGAAAATTTTCTAAGATCATTACAAATGAGTTCACCTCGATCCACTATCCTACAATTAAGTCAATTACAATTCAACCCATGACCATTCATACAAAAATAAACAAATCCCATATAACAAATCTTAATTTAACTTATATATCATTAAAATAATCACCACCCTTAATATTTTCAAATACTATAACGTAATAATTCAAAGAAACTAACCTTTTCCAATGTAAATATGACAACCTTTAGACTATGGAATCACTTCTTCATTAGTGGATAAGAATTTGAAGCAAACCCTTAATCTTTTTTAGAGTTGGGGAGCATTTAATGATTAGGGTTCTTTTTTTTATACTGACCCACTTTCCGAGCTCAAAAATTACCTTCTTCACATACAAAGTCACAAAACACTACTTTCTGAGATCGAAAATAAGGTTACGAACTCGGAAATCAATATTTTCTTCAAGGCAAGTAGACCATAGAGTTTACGAGCCCTGAAATCAGTTCATACCTACTTCCAATCTCGGAAAAGTATAATTTTGAAGGCGGTTATGAGTTACCACCTTCTATTCATGCAATTAAAAGGCATTTTTCCATCAAAAGCCTTTCATTGGCCATATTTAAGGGTGGTTTTGAAAAAAAACTCCTTCATTTTAAAATTAGCCGACTTTAAAATGGAAGCCTTAGTACGATGGGAACTTTCTGAGCTCGGAAATGGTTCCTTAAGGTGATTTTTCAACAATTTTTTAAAACATTTTCCAGTGCACCTTTAATAGAAGACTCTGTACTAGTGGGGTATTTTGGTTAAACCAAAGAACAATCAATCATACTACAGTAGTGTTTTGAACAGCATTGTTCAATTATCAAGATTGTTAAGGGCTAAGTATAGGCAACGTTACTCGAAATAATTTGATATCAATTATAGAAATTACGAAGGGTTCTCCTATTAACCTAAGGAATAGTCAATCCTACAACAAAAATAATCTTTTGAACAGTATTGGTTTAATTGTAAAGATATTCGAGGGACTACTATAGGCAATGTTACTTGCAACTATTTGACATCAGTTACAAAATTTATGATGGGTTCTCTCGTTATCCCCAAGAACAGTCAATCCTACTACACAAGTAGTGTTCTGAAAAGTACAGTTCATTTATCAAGATTTTCAAGGGCCAGGTATAGGCAATGTTACTCCAAACTATTTGATATCAGTAAGGGTTCTCTCTTTATCTCCAAGAATAGTCAATCCTACCACACAAGTAACCTTTTGAACAGTACTAGTTCAATTATCAAGATTTTTTAGGGCTAGGAATAAGTAATGTTACTCGAAACTATTTGATATCATTTATAGCAATTACGAAAGGTTCTCCAGTTACCCCGATGAAAAGTTAATCCTTTTCCATTTGGTTTTCCTTTTAATTCAACAAACATTCGACCATGGTACACGAGTTAAAGTTTGACAAAGACTTGTTAGACTATTAGCATTGTGGATAGGTGGTTATAGACTATCACATTCGAGACTACAAAGTAATGAGTTCTAAAACTTCCACAATGTTATCGCTACAAGCTACGCTAACGAAAAACCATTCAAGAATACTGTCATGATTTAATTTATTTTATCATTAAATAAGATGCGTTAAAGGATATGGAAATTAATTTCCCCTGAGCCTTGCATTTGGCTAGTGTGTTTATGAATTTAGGCTGAAATCTAATTCTGGCCCATTGAAATATGCAACATCGCTAAGTTATCGGCATCCATTCAATCTAGCCAATGTTGAATATTTACCTCTTTTACTGCATTTTTTACCCAGTACCCCCTCACTGGGGTGTCGATCACTTAATCGGTCAGAGTTAGATAGTACCAATTAGGTGTACGACTTAAATGTGATGTTGCATTCATCGATTAAACGACTTCGTATGGATCTTAGTATTTCACTAAGAAGCTACACTCATTCGCTTTTCCAAAGTCGACATAGCATATTCAAACCACTCCCATATTTCCAAAAAATATGCCACAAAACCATCAAATACGACCTCCAAACTACTTATATATAAGCAACCTAATCCCTCGTTCATTACTTGTTCATCACCGTTCATCACTACCTATGGCCATAACCACATTTTGGCCAAACCCTAGACAAGGTTAGATTTTGAATCTGTTCTTTTTCTTTTGTTTACTATATTTTTCGTTATAATTTCTTGCTTATCAAAATGTGTTTCTTTACTTCTATTTCCAATCTTTTATTAGTTTTGGTTATAATTGAGTAGGTTTTAGTTTTATTTAGTTAGTGTTTCACATTTTTCTTAAGCAATTGGATGAAATATGGTGGATGTGGTGGGCGAAAATATGATTTCTGCATATACGTGTCATAACTTGTGATGGTATGGGCCAAATCTGATAAATAAATTTCCTTTATTGACTATTCGGCTGAATGTCGCAAATAATTCAGACAAGTCTGCATACTTTGCGACGTCGCACATTCATAATCACATGAATGTGATACCTCGCTATGGGTATTCTATTGAACCAAATTGTGAGTAACATACCAACAAGTTAGGTTATACCATCACCTTCATGAGTAATTATTTGTACACATTACTGATTACTGTATATGAAATTTTCCCACAGATGCCAGTTAATTATAGTGCCAAACGTTCCACGGGTAAGGGAAGTGGAAAGGTTTCCTCTCGGCCAAAGAAGAAGAAGGCCACCGATGCCTCTCCACCGCCAAATTTCAACAAAAAATAGTTTTTCACTGAGAAAATGAAAAGCGCTACCAATTAGCCAGCAAAAAGCAGATTAAGGAATAAAGGGCTATAAAGGCTGAGGATGTGTAGCGACTCTACCTAGATGTATTCCTCGAGCCATTCAAAACGTTAGAATTAGAGGGGATTATTTTCCTAAATGATCCCACCTTTTAAAATAAGGTGAAAGAATTATACTCAAACTTCACTTCTTAGAGTACCAAGAAATACAAGACAGTGAATGGAATGGATATAGGTTTGACTAGTGAATTAATGAACCAGGAAAGCAAGTGCACAACTGGTGCAGATGAGGAGAACCCTGTTAGAGTAGGCAAGGACATCTTCAAGCCCAGGGAAATCAAGATTGATGTTTTGGAGCTCAAGCAGAGGATGATGTACAACATCATTGTCCAATGCATTATCCTGGCTGGCCATCCTTTAGATCTTACGATCAATAGCTCCGTCTTCTACTGGTACATTGTGGACAATAAGGTTGTTGACCCATGTTACACCATTATCATGGAGATGCACACTGTGGCTATTGCGCAGAAAAGTCGGACTTCCCATATGGAAGCATAATCACTGCCTAGACGGAGAAAAAAAGTGTTCCCATCTAATCTTTGCAGAAGATTACGCCAAGGTACTATGATGGAACTAGTTTTGCTAAAAGCATTAACACTGGAAGGTGGGGGGGTTGGATTGATCGCTCCATGCTAATCTTGATTCGATATATGCCCCTGGAAATAAGGCAACTCCATCTCACTCCACCTTTGGGCATCCCACACCTTCCTCTCCTAGCCCACAAAGTGGTATGAAATTTTTTGTCATTTTTTGTTCATTATAATTTATTATGTCAATCTAATTAGAATTATTTGGACATTATTTTTGTTATGTCAGGGCATAAAAAATATCCCGGAACATGCTCTTGAAGGGCATGGCTGAGACTAAGGAACTTTTGCAGCGTGTGGAATGAAACATACCGAGCATATTGGCTGAGTTGGTGGGCATGAGGGAACTTCTTTGTAGTGGAAAGAATGTGCATCGGCTGGACCATCATGTGGCTTCATCGAGGTAAGTGTAATATGAAGATGAAGAGGAGTCGGGGAAGAAAGAATCAGATGCATTACAAACTGTGGGCCCCCGACGATGGTGCCAAGGGTGAGGAAAAGGTTGACTATGCCTATAGTTTTACGGAGGATGATCAGGAATCCAAGAGACCCGATGACGAGGCTTGATTAATTTTATATAATCTATGATGAAATATTGAATGTTTTAGATGTGGCATTTTGTTGGAATTGTGTTGTTAGCGAGCGTACACTAAAATTTGCTTATGTTATTCTCTAACTTGCTAATGGTAGAATATACTATTTTGTGTCTAATGTTTTTTTGTGTTCTTGGATTTTTTGAATGTGTATAATATTTTTTTTGTGTTCTTGGATTTTTTGAATTTGGAATGAGGACTTGTAGTTTTTCATTCTGAGTTTTGGTTTATATTTGATAGTTGTCAATTGAACTGTAGTTTATAGTGTGCGAATATGCACATGTATCGCACCATATTGTTCGGATTGACAAATAGCTTGCCGACGTATGTGAAAGTTTGCATGAATAAAATCATTTAAGTTGATTTAAGCATTGTCTTCAAATGACTACCTTGTTGACACAGTGTGCGGCGTCAGTATTCCTGCTTTTCAAGAGCACCAGGCCCATGTGCGATGTCACCGGATAGAAATCATTCATACCATATTGGCAATCGAATAATAGACGTGGATAAATATCTCCCAGAATCCATCACTTATGTGATTCGGATAAAAATTAGAATGCCAATGGATTTAACAACTATTAAAAAACCAAAGCAGAAAATAAGTATTCAACCAGGTTTGTTAAAATATTTTTTACATCTAATCTATGTCTTCTTCTTCTTAGGATTCCGTTCAATCCTCAAGCTTTCTCATGGTCTGTCTTCAATGCTAGCTCCACCCTAATTATCTCTTCCTTGCTGACATTACTAGAGCTTGGTAGCATTTTTGGAATAAGATCCACATTCATTTACGTTTTTGTAGTATATTCAAAACAAGCATTTGCACCCCAGTTGTCGGGCCTCGTATTTCTTTCTTGTTGCTTGTTGTGAAGCATTGATCTATTCAAACTCGTGTATTTCCACTGCGTACTCAGTCCACGCCTGTCGAAAGGCTTGGTGTGCAAGGTGCAACCAAGCTGAGTGCGACGTGCAGGGAAACTAGGTGGTAGTCGTGACACTCTAGCACGGATGGGCCGCACGGGTAACTTCTTGAAAGGGTTACCAATGCCAGTTGCTATATCAGACATTGAAGATGGACTAACTTCCCCCACAAATTGAATTTTGCTTTGAATGACCACCAGTTTACTATAAAAGCAAGGATCATCAACATAAAATATTTGTGTAGCCTTTGAAGCATGGATGTCAGGAACGCCAATAGAATATCTTGCTCAACTCGACAACTGTAAACCCTACATCATCGATCGATACACCCGCATTGTTGTTTACCTATTTGCATTAGAAAATTGGAACCCTAAAACTTGTGTAGACGAGTTCCTAAATTTCCTCAACCACCCCATAGAAGGACATGTTCTTGTACGCTATATTTCTATCCATTGCGCTGCTGACATGTAATGCTTTCGTAACTATGCTAATGCCACTATTTTAAGTTGTGGTGTGTGTGTCTCATTCAATGGTTGAGAAGGTAAACTCATTCATATTATATCCAATGAAAAAATCTCAACATGAGAAGGTATTAAGGCTAAACAGTTCAAGGTTTTACCATAACTTTCTCTGACTACTATTTTCCGTAACCAATCAATGAAAGTGTGATTATGTTATGCAAGTACTTACTTCTTCGACTAACTGGGGTGCCGCTCTTTGACAGAGACCATATTCATATCCATGTGGGGGCGAACCACATCATAATTGCACAAGACATATAAGTGTACTTTCATCAACTCATCATGGATTAATAACCTAGTTATTCCTTTTTGCAAACCTTTGCCCCCACTATCTCTCCATGGCGCAATTTTGGTACACCAACCAACTCTCCAGTCTTCCAGAATTCCATGCAGCATTTTACCACCTCCTCGGTCACATACCTCTACACTTTATTAGCATCCTGGTGAAATTTATTTTTCAATTAATCCTTGCATAACTCCATATACCTTTCAAAGGGATATATCTTTCAAAGGTAAACAGGACCACAAATCAATAATTCCCGTACAACGTGAACAAAAAAGTGCACAATGATGTCAGATATTGAAGGGGGGGGGGGAATAAATCTCCAACGCACACAACACGATAACTATTTCCTCCAATTTCCGACACTAAATTTCTTTACAACAAATTTTGCTTGAAGCAACACAGCCGGGTAATGCACTTCCTGGCGTGAGGTGGAAAGATAGATTTGATCACAACCTGGAGAAATTATTGAATCAAACAATGTGAATCGTGAAATTTTTTACTCCCCAATCTCAATCCCTCATCAGACACTAGATTTCTTTCCCAAGATGAGTGATCTGTATTCTATTAGAACCTTCAACATTAATATTAACATTGTGGATATCCACGATCCGTGTTCTATTAGGACCTTCAGGATTATCATTGTGATCACCAGAACCTCCAACATGAGTATTTTTGTGAGAGTCATCAATCTTCTTAGTCCAAATCATTTTACCTTTACCTATTCGGTAATTAGATTCATGATGCCCTAACCTTTTACATTTAGCACAATATTCAGGCACATCATCATATTCAACTTGATATTTTTCATTTTGCTCAATAGACCAAAGCTAAATAGTACCTGAGAGTGCATCTTGGAAATCTACTTCCACGCACAATTTGATAGCTAAGGGTCGAGTGAGTTCCTCTGTAGCTGCATCCATCTTAATGTAGGTACCGATTGGATTGCCAATTGCTTTAGTGGAGCTTGAGTTGTTGTAGTACAGTGGAGCATCTCTAATTGTTAGCCAAACCGGGACAATCGACGATTCCGTGTCTGTGGAGAACTCCGGAGTCCATGTAAGTACCTTCATTGTCGAACTGTTGAAAGCCGACAATGCTTTCATCCAGCATCGTTGGTAGTCTGATACTTCTTGAAATCTTATGAGGATATGCCGATGGTAATTTCTCCCAGTTGATAGCGACCGGTGAAGCCAATGGTCTTGAATCATGCTTCAATTAAATCTATTCTCGGTATTCCTCTCTGGAATTTTCCAATAAGAGCATTTGAGTAATGTGCAGAGAGCTTTTGGATTTCTGATTGAGAATACAGGCAAGCCAATTCTCCTTTGTAGAGTGTGGTTGGGTTGAGCTCAGGATTGGCAGGTAATACTTTGGATATTGGGGGGCTCTTGGTGGCGAGAGCTTGGAGGAACGTAATTGGTGGTGGGAGTGGCTCCGCCGTTGCCGGTGCAGCCATTGTGATGGTGGTGGAGATGTTACCGTTAAAGAGACGTTATAGAGAATGAGAGGTTACAGAGAAGGAGAAATTACAGAGAAGGAGACGTTTTCGGTGTCATATAAATTCCACTTTTACCAAAAATAAATCACACAAAATTAGATTCACTTTCCCCAAATTTTCAGCTGTGTGTAATTTTCAAAATTTTCAAATATTGTAAAACAGCCTCCCAAACTTTTGAAAACTGCAAAACTGCCCCAAAATTTCTGATTTCAAAAACCTAAATTCCGATTTTAAAACCAAAAATCTTATAACTTTTTTATTTTTCAAAAAGTTTGGAATAAATATAGCCAATATAGAACTTGGAATAAGAAATATGCGACAATTTCCTCTCTATTCAAATGAAGTTCGAGGTATTCAAGATCGTAAGGATCAAGAAAATGACTCTATATCAGGAAATGACGCAAAACACTGTTTTTAAAATTAAATTTGTATAACGTGTTATCAAGAATCAAAGAACAATTAAAGATTACGGAATCAAAGAACGATAAAGAAAACAAATAGGATTATGAGCGTGCCATAACTCTTCAGAAGAGTGGACGAAAAATATCGCAAACACATAAACTGTATAACTACCTAAAAACTATGAAACTGACTAGGAGGTAAAGGCAGATAATACTTGTTAACGCTCTGACCCTTTGACGTCCTCCTCACTCGATTGATGAAGGTGAAGGCGGATAGTAATACCGAAATCGTTACACAATGACACCGGTATTTATTATAACATCCGGTCTACCAGTGCAACTGTGAATTTTACGCTGGTATAAATTCGTCTGATTTTTTTACCGGTGCGACTGACTTTGTTTTCTATTAGTGATCATAAGTGGCAAGAAAGGTGAGGGTTTCTATCATTTCCAAATTAAACCGATCTATCTTTTCCAAATTAAACCGTTTCCATATTTTAACAATAGTTCGAAATAAAATTTGACTAATGTGGTTCTAAAATGAAATTATTATTGTTTATAAAACTGATTTAGAAATGATTTTTCAGAAATTTTTACAAAGAAAATCTATTTTAATTACTTATTAAACTAGATTTATTGATTCATCATATATTAAAATATCCTTTATTAAATTGTGTAAGATTACGTTTAAAATTATTTTTCATTTAAAAAGTGGATTTTAATTAAATCTCTTTTTGCATGTTTGAAATTTATTTACTTTTATTTTTCTAGAAGTGCATAAATATATTAATAATATTATGTTAATACCTAATTATATCTTATTTACCGAATTATTTACTTTGGCTGACTTTCCGGCTATTAAATAGCATTGCATAAAAAAATTCTGAACACTGATATGATCACATTGTGACCTATGAGACTAAATACTGATTGTCTGAATAAATCAGTTAGATGATTAGACTTGATTTTAATTTGTTGACTAATTAGAGTTATATTAGAACTAGTCTACCTTCATGCTTTGTACTCTGTATTTATTCTCTTCATGATCAATAATAATCATCAACGGAAATCATTCTTTCATGGTATCAGAGCAAGTTCTGATCCTAAATTCCAAACCCTAAATTTTATCTTTTACGTTTAGCCGCCTCCCTCTATCTCTTTTTCCGACCAAACTACCACCGGTTTTCGTCCAGATTCTGACCAAAAACTCCACTTTCCAGCAACTATTTCCATCCAGTTTTGGGCATCCCAGATTATTCTTCGACATCTCACATTTTTGTCTCCAGGCTGTCTTCTTCTCTAAGCCGTATTCTTCTCCAGGGCATCCACACGGTCTGTTTTCCCTACATCGTTCTTCAACTTGCTCTCCGGTCTGCTCTCAAGTCTCCGGCACACAAATCAAGTGTCTTAAGCCTTCTCTCAAGTCTCCGGCACGCGAAATCATTCTCTGGCATGCTCTGAAGTCTACAATAAGTGAATTAAGTCTCCGACCTACTCTTGACGGCTTCTCCACATCTTCGAACCTGCTGGTCTCCCAGCGCGTGGTTTTACATGCGCCTGCAAGGTGTTCCAGCGTGTGATTACACGCACCTGTAAGGTGGTCAGCACGTGATCACACACACCTGTAAGGTGTTCCAGTGCGTGGTTACATACACCTGCAGGTGTCACGTCCTCAGATTTGCTTCAATTTGGGCCGAACTTACTGGTGCATTTGGGTCAAGCACAATGGCTCTAAATGGATTGTAGAATCTGGAACCACAAAACACATGGCATCGTCCCCTGCTGCTGTTGATCATGTCACACCTTATCATGCTTTTTCAGCATATTTGTTGGTAATGGTTCTCAACTCCCTATTACTCATGTTGGTGATTCTAGGATTTCTAAATCATTGTCTCTTTAT